>JAFIRS010003949.1:0-107075 GCA_018342105.1 Gonioctena quinquepunctata | reverse complement strand
AAAATTGCTTTTCTATTGTAATATTGATCTAGAATCAAGGGGACTTGATCCTTATCTGGGATCTGAATTATATCTTGGCAAATTTGGAATTTTATTACGTCATCATCTGCTAAATTGTATGACAACATTTCTTGGATTGGGAGATCTGAATTATTTTCAACATGATATATTTGATTTGATTCAGAAATGTGTCGATCTCTATAAAGGGAACTAAACATATATTCGATTGCATTGTCGGGATAATACGGTATAGGTATCATGAAATATTTCCTATTTTTCACGCATTTACTAGTTCAAACATTAATTTTGTTATAAGAAATATTTCTTTGTGGAAAATGGATTATGTTTTATAACACTTGTCTTAAAGTTGTTCATTTGTAAATACAAATTTTGAATAATCAATCATTGATTTTCCTTTGAAAAGTCTCGAAAAAATAGTCAATTCCTCTAAGACAGTTTCTTGAGCTACTTCGGTTTCAGTGTCAGATATTTCTTCCTGATCCTCATTTGCCATTAAAATATTTGAAAGGAATTTAGCACATTCTTTGAAATAATTAATTTTAATTCGTGATAGGGCATCTGCGTTCTTGTTGATTTTTTCGGGTTTATAAATAATTTCGTAAGAGTATTCCTCTAATTTCAGTCTCCATCAGGCAAGTCTGATACCTGGATATTTTATTGAAAATAGCCAAGTTAAAGGTCTATGATCTGTTACCAAAATAAAATTTCTCCCGAATAAATAGGGTCTGAAATGTTTCACTGCCCATACTATTGCTAATAATTCTCGTTCAATTGTGGATTATTTTGTTTCTGCGGGACATAAGGTTCTTGAAGCATAGGCAATGGGAAGATCTTTTCCAATGGGACCTTGCGAGACTATAGAGCCGATTGCAAAATTACTTGCATCACATGTCATTAAAATTTGGATAAATTAAAATAGGACTTTTCAAAGTTTTTCAAAGTTTCGAATGTCAATGGTTTTGAATTTTTTGCAAAGTTAGGAATGAATCTTCTATAATAACCAGTTAGTTCAAGGAAAGATTTTATATCTTTAGGATTCTTTGGTTGTGGAAATTTTTGAATACACTCTACCTTTTCGGGACTTGGTTTAACTGGCTTTAGTAATTATATGTCCAAGATAAACGTTCTTTTCTTAGAAACTCGCATTTATCGGGTTAAATTTTTAGGTTAGCTTTTTGTGATCTTTTGAAAATTTCCTTTAGTCTCGAAATATGTTCGTGAATGGTTGCTGAGTATACAATGATATCGTCCACGTATACTAGACATCTCTCGTTTTGGATACCTAGGAGTATATTGTCCATTACACGTTGACAAGTACTTGGAGCATTTTTTAAACTGAAAAGAGTACGAAGGAATTCATAGTGTCCATTTTCAACTGAAAAAGCCGTTTTGGAAATATATTTTGGGTCAATTTCAATTTGGTGAAAACCTGAGGTTAAGTCAAGTGTTGTGAAGTATTGACATTGTCCTAGTTGATCAAGTAAATCAGTGATGTTCGGAAGGGGGTATTTTTCGTCAACTGTCACTTCGTTTAATTTTCTATAGTCTATTACAACTCTCCATTTTTGCTTTCCAGATGCGTCCATTTTTTTTGGAACAACCCACACTGGGGATAACCAAGGTGAAATAGAAGGTTGGATAATTTTTTGTTCTATCATTTTCGAAATTTGAGTCTTAACTTCATTCTTATGTACGTAGGGGTGACAATAAGATTTTGTAAAAATTGGTTTTGAGTCACCTGTAGCAACTTAATGTTTAATTTCGTTTGTAAAAGTCAAATGGTCACCTTCGAGATGGAATATATCTGAAAATTTAAGGCACACTTCAATTATGAGTTATTTTTCTTCCTCATTTAAATGGTCGAGTCTCAATTGGTTTTTTATTTCTTGACTTATGTCTGTCTGTAAGTTATATTGAGTAAAATCTGAAATATTATAATTCATTACTGTTTCTGAATCATTTACTATTTCTGATTTCAAGTCCGAAAAATCTATTATTTTTGGAATACAATTTATATTAACAATTGTTGTGAAAAATTCTCCTTTTTCGTTAATTTTTACTAATGCGTTCGGGAGTCGAACTTTTTTTTTCTTGAGCTAACAGTATAGCTTCACAATGTTTCAAATCAGATTTCAATTTGAATACTTTTTGTGTCTTTCATCTATTGAAACTATATTTTCTATTTTTGGTTTAAAAGTTGGAGGTATTTTCAAATTTTCTGGAGGAATTAGTTTTTCAATTTTGAAAAGAGGGACTTCTATGAAATTTGTAATTAATTTTCGATTTTTATATCAACTATACCATCATAGTGTTCTAAAAATGTAACCAAAAGACCGTCGAATTCCATGTCAAGATCGTGAATATAAATCTTATGTAAATCTGTGTCGTTGAGAGGAATCATAACAGATTCTTTAATTACAATTTTTTCATTACTAATACCTACAAAGGATATTTTTCTAAGGCATGTGGTATAAAAATTTAAATTCCTACTCCTGTATCAACTAAAATTTTGAATTTCCCTGTAGAATCGTTGATATAATACAAATTATTGGAGTTCACTTTATTTAAATGAATTTCTGGTAATTGTTGATTTGTGGTGGGTTTTGAGATTTCACTGTATTCGTGCAATTGATCTTCTCCGGTTGTTTTTCTTGTATTTCTAATAAATTCGTTTGCGTCGTAAGGTTGTTCATAATCTGATCGTCTGGAATTTCTTCTACAATAGGTGGCTTGGTGAAAATCCTGCGATTGCAATTCATCTGAATAATCATAACTGTTTTCGTACGATTCATCATAACATTGAGTATAATAATTTTCAATGTCACATGGAAAGTAAGAGTCTTCTTGATAATAAAAGTTGTCGTGATCAACATATGACTCGGGTTAATAATGTTCATTAAAATGATGAGCTCTTTGTTTGAAAAATTTGATCGAAAATTCAAATTTTTCTGGGACAGAAGGTCTTATTTGGTTTGGTTGAATGGGTCTCATTTGTGATGGATTTTGTTGGGATTGATTTCGTTGAAATTGTATTGGTTGTTGATTTGGAAATTGTTGTGTTCGAGTGTGCTGGAATCCTGTTTGTGAGTTTTGGAATTTCTGAAAGTTTGGATTTGGATTCCTATTGAAATTTGGATTTGGATAGAAATTAGGGCTTTGATAAAATTGGGCATTTTGATTTGAATGTGAAAAATTGGGATTTGGATTTCTAATAAAAGTTTAATATTGGATTCGTGGATTAGTTGGTAATTTTTTTTTTTTTTTTTATATGTTTGGTTCCCACGAAAAGGATATCCTGTAATGTTCAGAAGGGCTTTGATAAAATTGGGCATTTTGATTTGAATGTGGAGTTGGTGTTCTTCTTAAATTTCTGGAGGTTGTATGCCTCGGGGAACACCTCCCTAGGCAATGAGTTCCAAAGCCTCGCAGTTCGTTGGATGAATGAGTCTTTGGAAAGTGATGTTCTGCAGGTCTCCAAAGTGACCACGAAGGGGTGTGAAGACTGAACTTGACGGGTTAATCTCGAAGAGACTGCCAAAGGAGGAACGATTGTTGATATTTCAGAAGAGCATCGCCCATGAAAATATCTATAAAATAGAGACAAATCGCCAACTTTTCTACGGTGTTCCAGACAAGTGAGCGAGTTTGTAAGCGAGGCATCACCGACGAGACGAATTGCCCTTTTTTGGACAGAATCCAATAGCTTCAGGATATGTTTAAGTGCCGCACTCCAAATATGGGAACAGTATTCCAGGACAGGTCGGATCTGTGCCTTATAATCATAAAGCTGACTGGAGGTGAAATAGCTCTTGGCACGAAACAAAAAACCAAGTTGTGCTGACTGGAAGCCTGTGCTACAAAAAAAAAAGCATCGATATGGATGACTTCAGTGGTATGGTTACTCCTGACAAAGTTATGTTAGGCACAGTGAGATCGGCTTTTCTAGAGAAAAGACATGCTTGTGTTTTGTTTGCATTGAATTCTACCAAGTTATTGGATCCCCATTCGAGAATTGTTGCTAAGTCCATATTTATATTGTTAACATTTCTTCCTCGTTCATTTCTGGTTTCACGGGCTGATATAGGGGCCCTGGAAGAGAAAGCGGTATGGAGGGTACTATCATCGGCAAAGCTGTGTACTGGACATGAAGTTGCTTTCAACAGGTCGTTGATGTGAAGTAAAAATAGTGTTGGTGCTAGAATGGATCCTTGCGGAACACCAGCATTTATGAGTAGAGTGTCAGATGAAACTCCATCGACCACTACATGGAGAGACCTGTTTGAAAGAAAACTAGCAAGCAGAGAACACAGCTGAGGGGGCAAGCCATAAGATGGAAGCTTGGCGAGAGTCCCTGGTGCCAAACTCGATCGAGCTTGGAGATATCTAATGCCACAGCTAAAGTTTCTCCATACTTTTCAATAGATAGCTGCCATATATGTGAGGCGTATGCGAGCAGGTCACCAGTTGATCTCTGATGGCGGAAGCCATATTGCCTATCATTGATAATTCCTGAGTCTTCCAGATATTTCATGAGCTCGATGTTGATGGCTTTTTCCATGACCTTCGAAATAATAGATAGCAGTGCGATAGGTCTGTAGTTGCTAGGTAGGGTCTTTTTGCCTTTTTTAGGGACTGGCTGTACTCTTGCAATTTTCCAATTGGACGGAAATACTCCCAAATTGTAAGAGTGGTTGAACAACTTGCAAAGAACAGGTGTTAGTTCGGGGGCACATTTCTTGAGAACAATCGGCGGGATTCCGTCAGATCCACAGGCTTTGTTGGTGTTGAGACCCAGCAAAATCTTTCTGATAGTACGTTGGCGAAAGGTGATCTCGGGCATGTGACTGTCAATAGGTGTAATGTTCGGGGGTTGTTTTCCCGAAGAATCCAGAGTGGAATTTCCAGCAAATAGGTGCGCAAAGATATTGGCTTTTTCCTGGGCAGTCGTTGCTAATAAAAATGATGAAATACTTATATTTGTAAAACAACATTTGAAATATGATTCCAAAAATGTTTCAATAGGTGATGTTAATGCATTAAATATTTCAATTTCAACGGAAGATCAAAAAATTAACATAACAGCTATATATCGTTCCCCAAGTACCTGTCCGAGAGTTTTCAACAGAGAACTCTCAAATTACTTGAGCACGTCTCGACAAGCAGATGTTAACATAATCACAGGAGATATTAATATAAACCTCTTAGAAGATACAGACTTCGTTGAGGAATATAAAAACATATTAAGTTATTTTGGATATAATTCCTATATAAATGAATATACAAGGCTACCGAGCAAAACGTGCTTGGACCACTACTTTGTGAATGACAAGAAAAAGTCCAAAGAATTAAAATTGAAATCATATATTTTTCGATATAATATTACAGACCATAATCCCATTGCGCTCACTTTCCAAAATTATGATAGAAATGTACACAAACAACCAAACAATAGATTTAAACTGTACACAAATTATCAAGCAATGAGATCTGAATTGAAAACAGAAAAATGGTATGACGTTTATCAAGGAGTAGATGTAAATGACATATCAACTAAAATCATAAATAAGATAAAATACTGTACAGAGAAACATACAAAAAAAGTTCAAATAAAAAATAAAATAAAATATAAACAGAAATGGATGACACCCGGATTGCAGAAGTCAATTAAGAAAAATAAACTATAAGATTTCGAAATACCAGAAATGAAGAAATCAAAGACGAACAAAACTAAAAAAGAACTCGAAAACTGACAAAACAAGCAAAGAATACGCTAAACCAAATGAGAAAAATAAATGTTCTTCTAAAAGCCATGTGGGAGACAGTAAATAGCTTATGTGGGAAAACAAAACCAGAAACGAAAATCGAGGTTATTGAGACATCGGATGGTACCAATATAACAAAAAAAGTAGACATCGCTAATGAGTTCAATGAATATTTCAGCAACCTTGGAAAAACTTATGCGGAAAAAATTCCAAATGTTGGAAATTACGAAAACATAGACATTTTGCAAAACACCATGTATCTACATCCAACAAATGAAAGTGAAGTGATCTCAGTCATAAATAATTTAAAACCAAAAAAATCACCTGGGTTTGATAATATCAGATCAGAAACATTAATAGAAATAGCCCAGCAAATAGCTGAGCCGATAACTTTCCTAGTGAACAGATGTTTTGATACAGGGTGCTTTCCAAAAATATTGAAAAGTGGTATCATAAAACCACTTCATAAAAGCGGAAATAAGTCAAATATAGATAATTACAGACCTACCCAAAAAAATTAAAAAAAAGAAGTAATTTCCTTAAAAAATTTATATTTTATCAGATCGTCAATATGGCTTTAGAGAGGGTAGATCTACAGAGAGCTATATACAGAATGACCTCTATCATTTATAAATCCATGGATAAAAAATTCCTATAATTAGCATATTTCTAGACCTCTCTAAAGCCTTCGACACCGTGTGCCATGAAAATCTTCTTGAAAAACTCCAAAAATACGGAATTAGGGGAAACACTTACGAATTTCTGAAAAGCTACCTATCTGATAGGGAACAGAGAGTGGAGTTCGAAGGAACTTATAGTACAGCAAGAACAGTTACTTTTGGAGTACCCCAAGGAACTGTCCTTGGCCCACTCTTATTTATTATATATATGAACAGTATGCTTTTTCTCAATACTACCGGCGAAATTATCAGTTTTGCCGACGATACAACCATATTATATACAGCTCCAACTTGGCAGAAATTGAAAGAAAAAATAGAAATCGATTTTCCAAATATATCAAACTGGTTACAAATGAATAAATTGACACTAAATTACAAGAAAACGAACTACTTACCCTTTACGTCATATATAAATGGTCTGCCCAACTTAGGGCCTTTGAATGTCGGATTAAACTCTCAAATTCCCGAATCGGAAAAAACAAAATATCTCGGTATAACGGTTGATCGCCATATGAGGTGGGACTTACAGACAAAAGAAATTGTCAGAAAACTCAGGGGATTCTTATCGAAATTTAAACACCTCAAAGATTTCCTAAACATAAAACATTTAAAAACACTATATTTCTCCCTAATAGAGTCTATACTATCATATGGAATATTAGGTTGGGGCGGAGTTAATGACTGTTTTCTAAATGAAGTACATGTTTTACAAAATGGATATTAAAAATAATATACGGTAAAAGGCATCTTTTCCCACAAATTCTTATACAGCGAATCCCAAATAAAAGATGTAAGACAGATTTTTGTCAAAAAATAATTATTTTCGTAAAACTAGGAAAAATTTAACTCACTCTACATAAACACCCTACAATACTCGAAAAATTGATGAAATTTTCTTCCACGTTGCGAAAAAACTATCGGCCAACGAAATACCAATTATTTAGCACCCAGAATCTATGCTTTATTACCAAACGAATTGAAAGATATAAAAAACTACCGAACGTTTATAAAAAGAATTGAAAAAATGGATTGCCAAAGATAGACTTATATTCACCGAAATTGTTAACCAGAGATAAAAACATATAAATGAGCAATTTATGATGTATATGTATGTGTGCATATTAGTGTATTTGTGTATATCAATGTGTGTATCCATCATGTATATTTCATAACTCTTCTTTATTAGTACTGGAAAATTACCCCAATTGTGACTGGAAAATTACCCCGAATGTGATAGAAAATTACCCCGATTGTGACTTACCCTCTAATATATGTAAAATCTCAATGAGAAGAGCCAACTTATGATGTAATGTACTACCTGAATGTGGCAAATCCACAATTTTCTACCATGTTTACCATTTGAAAAAAAAAATACAAATTCTACCCATTTTAATGTAATAAAAAATAAAAATAAAATTACTATGGAAATCACATACACAAGTAGTTAATACTACTTCTGTGACCCACCTGTTTATTCACAAGCACACTTGTATAAGTATATATTATGTATTATTATTATGATGAATAAACATATATTATTATTATATTATTATTATGTCATAGACAAATGTCATAGACAAATTCGGTCGGAAACGAAAATACAATAATGCACCAGTCTCACGTAGGTCTGCAGGCATTAACTTCGAGCTCACATCGGATGGGCAGTATGATATGCAAGGAAAACGTTTGAAGAATACTGTGGAACCAATGGATGACCATGACTGTGTAACTCGTTCATTTCTCAAAGAAATGGTTAATGATACATCTGAGGATGTGTTAAAAGAATACTTTTAACACATCCTCAGATGTATCATTCTTCTTTGAAAATGAACGGTTACTAATTTCAATAGCAAAGACAAATTATTAAAGTCAAAACAGCACTCGAAGGAAAATATGGCAATCAATGTTAAAGGATTGATGAGATAGAAAGAAGAAAGCGACATGCACCACTCGCCTGGAGACCTTCACGATATGAATATTTAAAATATATGGAAAATACATTATGTAAAAAAAGCATGTTTGTATCTATTTTGAAGTATATTTATGAATATGTATGTTATATCGAAAAATCACCGTATTCTACGCAGTTATTGGCGACGTAGTATACAACAATGTTGAAAGGTCAAGAAGGACAGCATAGTCAGCATCCAGACACTTGGGCCCCAAGAAGCATCCAGAATCATAAACAAGACGCAGTTCTGCATCAGCATTTCCAAACTTATAAAAGGATGTCCCGATCAGAGGAGCGTCACTTCTATTCCCCTAGTCGTCCGTGTATTGCCATATACGTAAAATTGTATTTATATTATATAAAAATAAAAAGTTTTTAAAAAGAAGTTTTCAACAAATCCACTTTAACAAATTGGCGCAGTTGTGCGGATTTCTACAACACCCCGAAATACCAGGGTGGTGGTTTCCAAACCTTCCAAGAAACAAGAACCCAATGCAAGACAAGAAGACGGTCTCTGTGGCTCTGAGAAACACGCAAAACGAGGCTCATCCCAGGGTAGCTACGCTCACACAGTAGAAAGGATTTCATCTTCTGTCGCCTAGCAGTAGGAAAATAATTGTAAGTAACATAGAATCATCTTTTCTAGTCATTAGATTTCAGCTGTATGAATTAAATTCAGCAGTACAACTGAAACTAATAATTAATTTTGTTCATCCCAAACAGTGACATACCCCAATTTTCACCCGATTTCACCCAAGTTTCATTCACAATGTCTATCTCTGATGACAATGATCATGATAATGTTCATGACCAAGACGAAAATGTTCCCGAAATCGAACCTTATAGACTTTCAGAAATATTTTCAATTGTACCCGAATATGACGGAGATCCAATCTCCTTAAGTACCTTTTTGAATTCTTGTGATCATGCCCAACGTATGGCAATAGGTCAACAAAAAATTCTTTTGACTATTCATATCAGAAATAAATTAAAATCGAAGGCAGCCCAATTGATAAATTCACGAAACCCAGAAACGTATACAGATATCAAAAGTCTTTTGAATGCACACTTTGGAGATTCACGGGATTTAACATCACTAATCCAAGATTTGCAAAGAATAAAACAGGGAAATTGCGAAAATGCCCTCGCTTTCTTCTCTAGATTACAGACACATAACGCAAAAATGCTTTCGTGTATTCAGAAATCGAATTTGGCGCAAAAAAAAAGCGGCACAATCTAATTTAATAGAATCAATGGTACTTAATACCTTATTAACCGGATTAGAACCAAAACTCGGACATATCATTCGTGCGAGTAACCCAACAGACATGGTGGAAGCATCCCTTAGAATAAAAAAGGAACTGCAACTATCCTATTTTGAAACCCAAAAATTCGGACAATCTAATTCAAACAATAAAGGACCAACTTCTTTTCAATCAAGAAGATTACCAACTAATCCACGAATCCAATATTCAACTTTTAATAGAAATTCAAATCCCAATTTTTCTCATTCAAATCAAAATCCCAATTTTTCTCATTCAAATCAAAATCCCCAATCTTATCAAAGCCCTCATTTCTATCAAAATCCGAATCCAAATTTCAACAGGAATCCGAATCCGAACTTTCAGAGATTCCAAAACTCACAAACAGTATATCAGAACACTCGAACACAACAATTTCCAAATCAACAACCAATACAATTTCAACGAAATCAATTCCAACAAAATCCATCACAAATGAGACCCATTCAACAAAACCAAATAAGACCTTCTGTTATCCAGAAAAACCAGAATTTTCCGAATCAAAGAGCTCATCATTTTAATGAACATTATGAACCCGAATCATATGTTGATCATGACAACTTCTACTATCAAGAAGACTCTTACTTTCCATCTGAATTGAAAATGATTATTCGCAATATTATGATGAATCGTATGAAAAGTTATGATTATTCAGACGAATTGCAAACGCAGGATTTTTACCAGCGCATAGACCGAGACAAGCCACCTATTGTGGAAGAAATTCCAGACGATCAGATTATGAACAACCTTACGACGCAAACGAATTTATTAGAAATACAAGACAAACAACCGGAGAAGATCAATTGCACGAATACAGTGAAATCTCAATCTCAAAACCCATCACAAATCAACAATTACCAGAAATTAATTTAAATACAGTAAACTCCAATAGTTTGTATTACATTAATGATTCTACAGGGAAATTCAAAATTTTTGTTGATACAGGAGCGGGAATTTCAATTTTCAAACCACATGCCGTAGAAAAATATATTTATCATCGATCACCTGAAAATTTGTCTATACAAGGTACTAGTAATGAAAAAATTGTAATTAAAGAATCTATTATGATTCCTTTCAACGACATAGATTTACATAAGATTTATATTCACGATCTTGACATGGAATTCGACGGACTTTTAGGTTCAGATTTTTTAGAACACTATGATGGTATAGTTGACATAAAAAATCGAAAATTGATTACAAATTTCAAAGAAGTCCCTCTTTTCAAAATCGAAAAACAAATTCCACCAGAAAATATGAAAATACCTCCAACTTTCAGATCAAAAATAGAAAATATAATTTCAATAGACGAAAGAACAGAAAAGTATTCAAATTAAAATCTGATTTGAAAAATTGTGAAGCTATACTGTTAGCTCAAGAAATGGAAAAAGTTCGACTTCCGAACGCATTAGTAAAAATTAACGAAAAAGGAGAATTTTTCACAACAATTGTTAATATAAATTGCATTCCAAAAATAATAGATTTTTCAGACTTAAAATTAGAAATAGTAAATGATTCAGAAACAGTAATGAATTATAACATTTCAGATTTTACTCAATATAACTTACAGACAGACAGAAGTCAAGAAATAAAAAACCAATTGAGACTTGACCATTTAAATGAGGAAGAAAAAGAACTCATAATTGAAGTATGCCTTGAATTTTCAGATATATTTTATCTCGAAGGTGACCATTTGACTTTTACAAACGAAATTAAACATTCAATTGATACAGGTGACTCAAAACCAATTTTTACAAAATCTTATCGTTACCCCTACGTACATAAGAATGAAGTTAAGACTCAAATTTCGAAAATGTTGGAACAAAAAATTATCCAACCTTCTATTTCACCTTGGTCATCCCCAGTGTGGGTTGTTCCAAAAAAAATGGACGCATCCAGAAAACAAAAATGGAGAGTTATAATAGACTATAGAAAATAAAACGAAGTGACAGTTGACGACAAGTACCCCCTTCCGAACATAACTGATTTACTTGATCAACTAGGACATTGTCAATACTTTACAACACTTGACTTAGCCTCAGGTTTTCACCAAATTGAAATTGACCCAAAAGATATTTCCAAAACAGCTTTTTCAGTTGAAAATGGACACTATGAATTCCTCCGTACTGCTTTCGGTTTAAAAAATGCTCCAAGTACTTTTCAACGTGTAATGGATAATATACTCCTAGATATCCAAAACGAGAGATGTCTAGTATATATGGACGATATCATTGTATACTCAGCAACCATTCACGAACATATTACGAGACTAACGGAAATTTTTAAAAGATTACAAAAAGCTAACCTAAAAATTCAACCCGATAAATGCGAGTTTCTAAGAAAAGAAGTCGTTTATCTAGGACATATAATTACTAAGGACGGAGTTAAACCAAATCCCGAAAAGGTAGAATGTGTTCAAAATTTTCCACAACCAAAGAATCCTAAAGATTGTTATTATAGAAGATTCATTCCTAACTTTGCAAAAATTTCCAAACCTTTAACACACCTATTACAAAAAGATGTCCCTTTCAATTTCACTTCAGAATGCTCTTTGGCATTTGAAACTTTGAAAAATTTCCTAGTTCAAAGTCCAATTTTAATTTATCCAAATTTCAATGAACCCTTTATTTTAACATGTGATGCAAGTAATTTTCAATCGGCTCTATACTCTCGCAAGGTCCCATTGGAAAAGATCTTCCCATTGCCTATGCTTCAAGAACCTTATGTTCCGCAGAAACGAAATATTCCACAATTGAACGAGAATTATTAGCAATAGTATGGGCAGTGAAACATTTCAGACCCTATTTATTCGGTAGAAAATTTATTTTGGTAACAGATCATATACCTTTAACTTGGCTATTTTCAATAAAATATCCAGGTAGCAGACTTGCTCGCTGGAGATTGAAATTAGAAGAATACTCTTATGAAATTATTTATAAACCCGAAAAAATCAACAAGAACGCAGATGCCCTATCACGAATTAGAATTAATCATTTCAAAGAATGTGTAAAATTTCATTCAAATATTTTAATGGCAAATGAAGATGAGGAAGAAATATCTGACACTGAAACCGATGTAGCTCAAGAAACTGTCTTAGAAGAATTAACTATTTTTTCGAGACTTTTCAAAGAAAAATCATTGATTGATTATTCAAAATTTGCGTTTACAAACAAACAACTTCTAGACAAGAGTCATAAAAACATAATTGTTTTTCCACAAAGGAATAAAACAACAAATATACATGAACAAATTTTCGAAGACATTTTTTAAGAAGAATTAAATTTTCAGTATAACAAAATTAATGTTTTAACTAGTAAATCCATAAAAAATAGGAAATATTTCATGATACCTATACCGTATGATCCCGAAAATGCAATCGAATATATGTTTAGTTCCCTTTATAGAGATCGACACATTTTTTAATCAAATCAAATATATCATGTTGATAATAATCCAGATCTCCCAATTCAAGAAATGTTATTATACATTTTAGCAGATGATGACGAAATTAAAGTTCAAATTTGCTAAGATGTAGTTCAGGTCCCAGATCAAGATCAAATCCCCTTGATTCTAGATCAATATCACAATGGAAAGGCAAATTTACACAGAGGTATTAATGAAACCTTAAGAAGAATTAGAGAAAAGTATAATTGGCCGAATCACTATAGATGTAGAAAAATATGTAAAACAATGTGAAACATGCCAAAAAACTAAAATTTGCAGACAAAATTTAAATAATCCACTAGTTCTAACTGAAACACCAAAAACACCTTTCGAAAGAATTAATATCGACATTATGGAAATTCCAAATAAAAACTATGCTTTAACAATTCGAGACGAACTTACAAAATTTACCCAGGCTTATCCATTAGAAGATAAATCTGCAAAGTCAGTAGTTAACACACTTTTATTATACTTTCAACATTACGGAACACCTTTAAGAATACATTGTGATAGTGGAAGAGAATTTAATAATCATACTATGAAAGACTTGTGTACATTATACGACATCAAATTGACTTTTTCAAGTGTAAATCACCCTCAAAGTAATGCAAGCGTAGAACGATTTCATGCAACCCTGATGGAAATGATTAGAGCACATCAAACGGAAAACCCTGATGAACACCCTTTAAATGTTCTCCCATATGCGGTTATTTGTTACAATAACACAAAAAATAAAACTCATGGATTCACCCCGTACGAATTAATATTCGGACACACCTCAACTAGACCACCTGAAACCTTATATAATGAAAAGAATTTAATAACTAAATATATCCGTGACTTGAATAATCGAATCTCATACTATTATCAGATTGCTAGACAAAAAACGGAGTAGTAAGAAGGAAAAAGCTAAGATACGCTTCGATAAAAACATTAAACATGATCCCCCTGACTATAAGGTAGGAGATAAAGTCTACGTTAAAGAGAGTCAGATTGGAAATAAACTTCAAAACAAATTTAATGGACCCTTTCAAACACTTGAAATTTTTAAAAATTCAGCACTTTTAAAGAATTTAGAAACAAACCAACAATCAAAAATAAATTTCGATAGAATGAAACCTTATTCTGAATAAATTCATCTCTGATAGAAATGCTGTTCCTCGCAGTTATCGCAGTAATTACAGCGATGGCATTCGGACAATACGACGTGGTCCCCATCAACAATACCATAGGTATTTATTATCATCAAAAGGACAATCTGAAACTCTCAAATGAGAAGTGGACATTACTTGTTTACAAAGATATACTTGCAATAGGCAACGCTTTGAATCATAATCATGAACTATTAAAAAGCTTAGTTTTATTTTTAGAAACTGATAATACACGGATAAACTTTCTTTATGCAGATGTTAAAACTCATGTTAGTTTATTAACACAAATTGCCGAATCATTAGATTCAAAACTTGAAGAAATATATTTAGATACAAACCATATTGGAAAAAGAAAACGAGTAAAAAGAGGACTGATTAATGGTATTGGAAAGCCATTACCGGCAATTTGGATAGTAGTGATGGTGAATATTTCAACGAATGTATTAATAAAATTACGCGAGATGAATATCAATTGCAAAACCTATTGAAAAATCAAATCTCAGTAACTACATCAGTAATAAAAAGTTTTAATACAACTATTCAAAAATTACAAATTGACGAGGAGACATTCAACAAGGATCTCAAGGAAATCGAAGATACCATTTTAGATATTTCAAATGATATATTAGTCATAGACTCAAAAGTAAAAACTTTGGAAGTCTGTGAATCACTTATGGAAAGCTATTTGTTTATTGAATCATATTTAGACGACATTTTGGATTCAATCACTAAATACTCCATACCTCAATAATTACCCATGGGATTTAGAACATGCCCTTCAAGACATTTCACAATCAGTGAAGAAAAGTTATTTACCCCTTCCTGCAAAAATCTCATCCATTGCTCAATATTTGGATTTGATTGAACTTCAGGCCTTTCAGACCGAATCACGAGTTGTTTTTATTCTAAAAATCCCTCTTGTTGAACCTGAATTATATACTTCCTATCAATTATACCCCATTCCTATCCCTGATAACAGGACTGGACTTTCTCATATTTTACCTACAAACTCAAAATATATAGCGAAAGAAGATGATTCCATGTTGTATTTTACACTTCAAAATTTAGATGATTGTAAAATTTTAGGTCCCAGTTTAAGAATTTGTTCAAATATTTTGCCGTATCCTATAGATAATGATGCTATTTGTGAAGCTCAATTATTTAAATATTCAGTCAAAATACCTAGAACTTGTCAGATGTCTCTACTTTTTGCAAAAGACTATAATGTATTTTATTTGGATCCGAATATCTGGTTAATAACACTATCAGATCCATTACCATTAACAATAACTTGTTTGAATATTGAACCATTTACCAAAATTATTCAAAATAATTCAATTTTGAAATTAAAGGCAGATTGAAATGCTTTTGTGGGTAACACCAGAGTACATTCCACGTACGTAACTCTTGAGAAAAATATTACTTATAATAGTAATCCTATTTTGATACCATTTGAATGCTGTAAGCACCTTCCTGAAAAACATAATATGCCTGCCCTGAAACCATTGAAATTAAGTAAACTAAACGTTGATGATTTAAATATTGCACAACATAAATTGAGTCAATACTCTGATGATCTTGATAAAATTATAAATGAACCTTTCATTACGAAACATATTTCTTGGTTTACTTATTTTATTATTGTATTAATTGTCTGTTTGATCATCTTATATGTTTTCTGTAAGTGTAGGAAAGATAAATCTGTAAAAATAGGAATTATGACATCAAGAGGAGATGATCATCCCCCAAAACCTCCAGGCCAACATTCTCCCCTGAGAGTCCTTTCCAGGCTCTTTCCTCCAAGAAGACGTCCTAGTATACATCTTGGTGAAGAAATTGAAGAAGAAGTCATAGAACTGAATTCATGTACCAACAGAGTCCACGCCTAAAAGTTGCTGCACCCTTAGCATCAACTTTTTCCAAAGAAGGGAGTTGTTATATCGAAAAATCACCGTATTCTACGCAGTTATTGGCGCGTGGTATGCAACAATGTTGCAAGGTCAAGAAGGACAGCATAGTCAGCATCCAGACACCTGGGCCCCAAGAAGCATCCAGAATCATAAACAAGACGCAGTTCTGCATCAGCATTTCCAAACTTATAAAAGGATGTCCCGATCAGAGGAGCGTCACTTCTATTCCCCTAGTCGTCCGTGTATTGCCATATACGTAAAATTGTATTTATATTATATAAAAATAAAAAGTTTTTAAAAAGAAGTTTTCAACAAATCCACTTTAACATGTATGTTAAAATGAATTTGTTGAAAACAGCTTTTTAAAAACTTTTTATTTTTATACAATATAAATACAATTTTACGTATATGGAAATACACGGACGACTACGGAAATAGAAGTGACGCTCTTCTGGTCGGGGCATCATTTTATAAGTTTGAACTGATAGAACCGTCTTGTCTTCGATCTTTGACAGTACAATCTGATCATGCTATCCTTTTGACTGCAACATTGTTTACTACTCGCCAATAACTCGTAGAATCGATGATTTATAACTCCCTCACTGAAAAGTTGATACTAAATGACACAAACATGAATCAGTTGTACAGGAATTCAGTTCTATGACTTCTTCTTCAATTTCTTCACCAAGATGGATACTAGGACGTCTTCTTGGAAATACACGGACGACTACGGAAATAGAAGTGACGCTCTTCTGGTCGGGGCATCATTTTATAAGTTTGGGAATGCTGATGCAGAACTGCGTCTTGTTTACCATTCTGGATGCTTCTTGGGGCCCAGGTGGCTGAATGCTGACCATGCTGTCCTTTTTGACTTTGCAACATTGTTGTATACTACGTCGCCAATAACTGCGTAGAATGCGGTGATTTTTTGATATAACAACTCCCTCCTTTTGGAAAAAGTTGATGCTAAGGGTGCAGCAACTTTTAGGCATGGACTCAGTTGGTACAGGAATTCAGTTCTATGACTTCTTCTTCAATTTCTTCACCAAGATGGATAATAGGACGTCTTCTTGGAGGAAAGAGCCTGGAAATGACTCTCAGGGGAGAATGTTGGCCTGGAGGTTTTGGGGGATGATCATCTCCTCTTGATGTCATGATTCCTATTTTTTCAGATTTGTGTTTCCTACTCTTACAGAAAACATATAAGATGATCAAACATATAATTAATACAATAATAAAATAAGTAAACCAAGAAATATGTTTTGTAACGAACGGTTCATTTATAAATCATATATGTATATATATACATCATCAGAATACTGATTTAATTTATGTTGCGCAATATTTAAATCATCGACATTTAGTTTACTTAATTCCAATGGCTTAAGGATAGGTATGTATTTCAGGAAGGCGCTTACAGCATTCAAATGGTATCAGAATAGGATTACTATTATAAGTAATATTTTTCTCAAGAGTAACGTACGTATATTGTACTCTGGTGTTACCCACAAAAGCATTACAATCTGCCTTTATTTTCAAAATTGAGTTATTTTGGTGAATGGTTCAACATTCAAACAGGTTATTGTTAATGGTAAAGGATCTGATGTGTTATTAATCAGATATTCGAATCCAAATTAAATATATTATAATCTTTTGCAAAAAGTAGAGACATCTAACAAGTTCTAGGTATTTTGACTGAATATTTAAATAATTGAGCTTCACAAATAGCATCATTATCTATAGGATACGGCAAAATATTAAATTTTACAATCATCTAAATTTTGAATTGTAAAGTACAATATGGAATCATCTTCTTTCGCGATATATTTTGAGTTTGTTGGTAAAATATGAGAAAGTCCAGTCCTGTTGTCATGGATAGGAATGGGTTATAATTGATAGGAAGTATAGCATAGGTTTTATTTTTTGTATTATTGTAACAAATAACCGCATATGGGAGAACATTTAAAGGGTGTTCATCAGGGTTTTCCGTTTGGTGTGCTCTAATCATTTCCATCAGGGTTGCATGAAACCGTTCTAGCCTTCCATTACTTTGAGGGTGATTTACACTTGAAAAAAAGGTCAATTTGATGTCGTATAAAGTACACAAGTCCTTCATAGTATGATTATTAAATTCTCTTCCACTATCATAATGTACTCGTAAAGGGGTTCCGTAATGTTGAAAGTATAATAAAAGTGTGGTAACTACTGACTTTGCGGATTTATCTTCTATTGGATAAGCCTGGGTAAATTTTGTAAGTTCGTCTCGAATTGTTAAAGCATAGTTTTTATTTGGAATTTCCATAATGTCGATATTAATTCTTTCAAAAGGTGTTTTCGGTGTTTCGGTTAAAACTAGTGGATTATTCAAATTATGTCTGCAAATTTTAGTTTTTTGGCATGTTTCACATTCCTTTACATATTTTTTCACATCTCTAGTGATACTGGGCCAATTATACTTTTCTCTAATCCTTCTCAAGGTTTCATTATTACCTCTATGTAAAATTGCTTTTCTATTGTAATATTGATCTAGAATCAAGGGGACTTGATCCTTATCTGGGATCTGAATTATATCTTGGCAAATTTGGAATTTTATTACGTCATCATCTGCTAAATTGTATGACAACATTTCTTGGATTGGGAGATCTGAATTATTTTCAACATGATATATTTGATTTGATTCAGAAATGTGTCGATCTCTATAAAGGGAACTAAACATATATTCGATTGCATTGTCGGGATAATACGGTATAGGTATCATGAAATATTTCCTATTTTTCACGCATTTACTAGTTCAAACATTAATTTTGTTATAAGAAATATTTCTTTGTGGAAAATGGATTATGTTTTATAACACTTGTCTTAAAGTTGTTCATTTGTAAATACAAATTTTGAATAATCAATCATTGATTTTCCTTTGAAAAGTCTCGAAAAAATAGTCAATTCCTCTAAGACAGTTTCTTGAGCTACTTCGGTTTCAGTGTCAGATATTTCTTCCTGATCCTCATTTGCCATTAAAATATTTGAAAGGAATTTAGCACATTCTTTGAAATAATTAATTTTAATTCGTGATAGGGCATCTGCGTTCTTGTTGATTTTTTCGGGTTTATAAATAATTTCGTAAGAGTATTCCTCTAATTTCAGTCTCCATCAGGCAAGTCTGATACCTGGATATTTTATTGAAAATAGCCAAGTTAAAGGTCTATGATCTGTTACCAAAATAAAATTTCTCCCGAATAAATAGGGTCTGAAATGTTTCACTGCCCATACTATTGCTAATAATTCTCGTTCAATTGTGGATTATTTTGTTTCTGCGGGACATAAGGTTCTTGAAGCATAGGCAATGGGAAGATCTTTTCCAATGGGACCTTGCGAGACTATAGAGCCGATTGCAAAATTACTTGCATCACATGTCATTAAAATTTGGATAAATTAAAATAGGACTTTTCAAAGTTTTTCAAAGTTTCGAATGTCAATGGTTTTGAATTTTTTGCAAAGTTAGGAATGAATCTTCTATAATAACCAGTTAGTTCAAGGAAAGATTTTATATCTTTAGGATTCTTTGGTTGTGGAAATTTTTGAATACACTCTACCTTTTCGGGACTTGGTTTAACTGGCTTTAGTAATTATATGTCCAAGATAAACGACTTCTTTTCTTAGAAACTCGCATTTATCGGGTTAAATTTTTAGGTTAGCTTTTTGTGATCTTTTGAAAATTTCCTTTAGTCTCGAAATATGTTCGTGAATGGTTGCTGAGTATACAATGATATCGTCCACGTATACTAGACATCTCTCGTTTTGGATACCTAGGAGTATATTGTCCATTACACGTTGACAAGTACTTGGAGCATTTTTTAAACTGAAAAGAGTACGAAGGAATTCATAGTGTCCATTTTCAACTGAAAAAGCCGTTTTGGAAATATATTTTGGGTCAATTTCAATTTGGTGAAAACCTGAGGTTAAGTCAAGTGTTGTGAAGTATTGACATTGTCCTAGTTGATCAAGTAAATCAGTGATGTTCGGAAGGGGGTATTTTTCGTCAACTGTCACTTCGTTTAATTTTCTATAGTCTATTACAACTCTCCATTTTTGCTTTCCAGATGCGTCCATTTTTTTTGGAACAACCCACACTGGGGATAACCAAGGTGAAATAGAAGGTTGGATAATTTTTTGTTCTATCATTTTCGAAATTTGAGTCTTAACTTCATTCTTATGTACGTAGGGGTGACAATAAGATTTTGTAAAAATTGGTTTTGAGTCACCTGTAGCAACTTAATGTTTAATTTCGTTTGTAAAAGTCAAATGGTCACCTTCGAGATGGAATATATCTGAAAATTTAAGGCACACTTCAATTATGAGTTATTTTTCTTCCTCATTTAAATGGTCGAGTCTCAATTGGTTTTTTATTTCTTGACTTATGTCTGTCTGTAAGTTATATTGAGTAAAATCTGAAATATTATAATTCATTACTGTTTCTGAATCATTTACTATTTCTGATTTCAAGTCCGAAAAATCTATTATTTTTGGAATACAATTTATATTAACAATTGTTGTGAAAAATTCTCCTTTTTCGTTAATTTTTACTAATGCGTTCGGGAGTCGAACTTTTTTTTTCTTGAGCTAACAGTATAGCTTCACAATGTTTCAAATCAGATTTCAATTTGAATACTTTTTGTGTCTTTCATCTATTGAAACTATATTTTCTATTTTTGGTTTAAAAGTTGGAGGTATTTTCAAATTTTCTGGAGGAATTAGTTTTTCAATTTTGAAAAGAGGGACTTCTATGAAATTTGTAATTAATTTTCGATTTTTTATATCAACTATACCATCATAGTGTTCTAAAAAATGTGAACCAAAAGACCGTCGAATTCCATGTCAAGATCGTGAATATAAATCTTATGTAAATCTGTGTCGTTGAGAGGAATCATAACAGATTCTTTAATTACAATTTTTTCATTACTAATACCTACAAAGGATATTTTTCTAAGGCATGTGGTATAAAAATTTAAATTCCTACTCCTGTATCAACTAAAATTTTGAATTTCCCTGTAGAATCGTTGATATAATACAAATTATTGGAGTTCACTTTATTTAAATGAATTTCTGGTAATTGTTGATTTGTGGTGGGTTTTGAGATTTCACTTTGGAATTATTTAAATCTATTCATTATTGTATTTCTAATAAATTCGTTTGCGTCGTAAGGTTGTTCATAATCTGATCGTCTGGAATTTCTTCTACAATAGGTGGCTTGGTGAAAATCCTGCGATTGCAATTCATCTGAATAATCATAACTGTTTTCGTACGATTCATCATAACATTGAGTATAATAATTTTCAATGTCACATGGAAAGTAAGAGTCTTCTTGATAATAAAAGTTGTCGTGATCAACATATGACTCGGGTTAATAATGTTCATTAAAATGATGAGCTCTTTGTTTGAAAAATTTGATCGAAAATTCAAATTTTTCTGGGACAGAAGGTCTTATTTGGTTTGGTTGAATGGGTCTCATTTGTGATGGATTTTGTTGGGATTGATTTCGTTGAAATTGTATTGGTTGTTGATTTGGAAATTGTTGTGTTCGAGTGTGCTGGAATCCTGTTTGTGAGTTTTGGAATTGGTTTATTTTTGTGAATTGGTTTTTTGTTTTTTTGTTTTATATATGTTCTGGTTCCCACGAAAAGGGATATCCTGTAATGTTCAGAGAACATCGTGGGAACCACGGGAAAGAAGGTAGGAGTTGGTGTTCTTCTTAAATTTCTGGAGGTTGTATGCCTCGGGGAACACCTCCCTAGGCAATGAGTTCCAAAGCCTCGCAGTTCGTTGGATGAATGAGTCTTTGGAAAGTGATGTTCTGCAGGTCTCCAAAGTGACCACGAAGGGGTGTGAAGACTGAACTTGACGGGTTAATCTCGAAGAGACTGCCAAAGGAGGAACGATTGTTGATATTTCAGAAGAGCATCGCCCATGAAAATATCTATAAAATAGAGACAAATCGCCAACTTTTCTACGGTGTTCCAGACAAGTGAGCGAGTTTGTAAGCGAGGCATCACCGACGAGACGAATTGCCCTTTTTTGGACAGAATCCAATTGAGACAAATCGCCAACTTTTCTACGGTGTTCCAGACAAGTGAGCGAGTAAGCGAGGGAACAGTATTCCAGGACAGGTCGGATCTGTGCCTTATAGATCATAAGCAGCTGACTGGAGGTGAAATAGCTCTTGGTACCGAAACAAAAACCAAGTTTTGGGATGCACTTTTGGCAATGGACCTCACGTGATTTTCCCAGGAAAGGTTATTGCTGATAGTAATACCAAGCATCGATATGGATGACTTCAGTGGTATGGTTACTCCTGACAAAGTTATGTTAGGCACAGTGAGATCGGCTTTTCTAGAGAAAAGACATGCTTGTGTTTTGTTTGCATTGAATTCTACCAAGTTATTGGATCCCCATTCGAGAATTGTTGCTAAGTCCATATTTATATTGTTAACATTTCTTCCTCGTTCATTTCTGGTTTCACGGGCTGATATAGGGGCCCTGGAAGAGAAAGCGGTATGGAGGGTACTATCATCGGCAAAGCTGTGTACTGGACATGAAGTTGCTTTCAACAGGTCGTTGATGTGAAGTAAAAATAGTGTTGGTGCTAGAATGGATCCTTGCGAACACCAGCATTTATGAGTAGAGTGTCAGATGAAACTCCATCGACCACTACATGGAGAACCTGTTTGAAAGAAAACTAGCAAGCAGAGAACACAGCTGAGGGGCAAGCCATAAGATGGAAGCTTGGCGAGGAGTCCCTGGTGCCAAACTCGATCGAAGCCTTGGAGATATCTAATGCCACAGCTAAAGTTTCTCCATACTTTTCAATAGATAGCTGCCATATATGTGAGGCGTATGCGAGCAGGTCACCAGTTGATCTCTGATGGCGGAAGCCATATTGCCTATCATTGATAATTCCTGAGTCTTCCAGATATTTCATGAGCTCGATGTTGATGGCTTTTCCATGACCTTCGAAATAATAGATAGCAGTGCGATAGGTCTGTAGTTGCTAGGTAGGGTCTTTTGCCTTTTTTAGGGACTGGCTGTACTCTTGCAATTTTCCAATTGGACGGAAATACTCCCAAATTGTAAGAGTGGTTGAACAACTTGCAAAGAACAGGTGTTAGTTCGGGGGCACATTTCTTGAGAACAATCGGCGGGATTCCGTCAGATCCACAGGCTTTGTTGGTGTTGAGACCCAGCAAAATCTTTCTGATAGTACGTTGGCGAAAGGTGATCTCGGGCATGTGACTGTCAATAGGTGTAATGTTCGGGGTTGTTTTCCGAAGAATCCAGAGTGGAATTTCCAGCAAATAGGTGCGCAAAGATATTGGCTTTTTCCTGGGCAGTCGTTGCTAGTGTTCCATCTTCTTTGGTTAGGGGAGGAAAAGAGCTGGAAGTGAAGTTTCTTCCCACAGCTTTGGCGAAAGACCAAAATGAACGGGATCCGTTGGGACATTCAACAAGTTTTGATCTTATTTTGGCATTATGACCATCTTTTGAACATTCTATTGTCTCTTTGCATATGCCTCTAGCCTCAACGTATGCTGCTCTGGTCTCAGGTCCCGGATTTTTTTGCCATCGATGGTATGCTGCCTGTTTGGAAGCCACAGCTCTAGAGCAGTTTCTGTTAAACCAGGTCTTATCGGATGATGTTCTTCTTTCGGTATTCGGTATGTAAGTTTGCATCCCCAACATGATGATTTCAGAAATTGTCTCAGCACATCGTGTTGGATCTACTGAAGAGAAACAAACTCTCTTCCATGGAAACGCTGAGAAAAACATACGAAGACCTTCCCAGTCGGCCGAATTGTAATGCCACATGAGACGGGGTGGTATTGTGCTGCTCGATGGTAAATGGAAAGAGCATGTTGTGGAGATGAGGGTGTGATCAGAGTTTCCAAGTGGGGCACAAACTTCTATTCTATACGGGTCAGGATTTTCTTGGTTGAAATGAAGTAAGTCCTACACCTCCTTTATTGTTTGAATTGGATTGTCCGAATTTTTAGGTTTCAAAATAGGATACTTCCACCATATCTGTTGGGTTACTCGCTCAAATAATATGTCCGAGTTTTGGTTCTAATGCGGTTAATAAGGTATTAAGTACCATTGATTCGATTAAATAGGATTGTGCTGCTTTTTGTGTTTGCGCCAAATTCGATTTCTGAGTTCACGAAAGCTTTTTTGTGTTATGTCTGTAATCTAGAGAAGAAAGCGAGAGCATTTTCGCCATTTCCCTGTCTTATTCTTTGCAAATCTTGGATTAGTAATGTCAAATCTCGTGAATCACCAAAGTGGGCATTCAAAAGACTTTTCTGGGTTTCTTAAATTTATCAATTGGGATGCCTTCGATTTTAATTTATTTCTGATATGAATAGTCCAAAAGAGTTTTTTGTTGACCTATTGTCATACGTTGGGCATGGTCACAGGAATTCAAAAAGGTACTTAAGGAGATTGGATCTCCGTCATATTCGGGTACAATTGAAAAGATTTCTGAAAGTTTATAAGGTTCGATTAAGGGATCATTTTTGTCTTGGTTTTGGTCATGAGCATTATCATGATCATTGTCGTCAGAGATAGACATTGTGAATTAATTTTCAATGAAACTTGGGTAAAAATTGGGTGAAAAATTAGATATGTCGCTGTTTGGGATGAACAAAAAAGAACTTTCTTAAAATTGATAGTTAGTTTCAGTTGTACTGCTGAATTTAGTTCATACAACTGAAATCTAATGACTAGAAAAAGATGATTCTATGTTACTTACAATTATTTTCCTACTGCTAGGCGACAGAAGATGAAATCATTTCTACTGTGTGAGCGTTGCTACCCTGGGATGAGCGTTCACGTGTTTCTCAGAGCCACAGAGACCGTCTTCTTGTCTTTTCTTTTTTCTTTCTTCTTACTTGCTAGGGTTCTTGATTTTCTTTCTTCTCGTTTCTTTTTATCGTGTTTCTTTCTTCTTGTTTCTCTTGCTGTTGGGTGACGGAAGATGAAATCCTTTCGACTGTGTGAGCTTTGCTACCCTCGAGTGAGCCTCGTTTTGCGTGTTTCTCAGGGCCACAGAGACCGTCTTCTCGTCTTGCGTTGGGTTCTTGCTTCTTGAAGGTTTGCAAACGACCACCCTGGTATTTCGAGGTGTTGTAGAAATCCGCACGACTGCGCTAATTTGTTAGAGTAAATTTGTTGAAAACTTCTTTTTAAAAACATTTATTTTTATACAATATAAATACAATTTTACGTATATGGAAATACACGGACGACTACGGAAATAGAAGTGACGCTCTTCTGGTCGGGGCATCTTTTATAAGTTTGGGAATGCTGATGCAGAACTGCGTCTTGTTTACGATTCTGGATGCTTCATGGGGCCCAGGTGGCTGAATGCTGACTATGCTGTCCTTTTTGACTTTGCAACATTGTTGTATACTAGATAAGATAAGATAAGATCTTTATTCACCATTATATACATAATCGGTATATGAAAGCATGCATAGTAAACACACGATATCACAAGCGATTTGTTTTGGTACGTCAGCATTATGTGTAAATAGTTTAAAAATACATCCTTAATAATGAAAATATAACTATGCATAAAAAATATAACAATTAGTTTAAAAAGACAGAACGAAAATAAGGTACAGTACAATGTAAAGTCCTCTTCTGTGATAATATACAGATTTGTTTAGTTACACTTGTCTCTCGTCATGTACCCACAGGATTGCCTCCATTATACAGGGCAGTGTCAAGATTTTCATATCTATAAATAGTGGTTCAGCGTGTTCTCTTGGGCCTACTTTTGCCATGGTTCTTAGAATTTTTTTTTGCCATACCAGAATGTCAGGGCCTGCTACACTAGTTCCCCACAGTAGAACCCCATAGGTTAGATGACTGTGCACCATGCCATAATATACTGTCTTCAGTACCTCATCAGATATTATTTCCCTGAGATTCCACAGAAGATACTGACTACTAGCTAACTTTTTCTTCAATTCATTTATGTGTGTTTTCCAATTTAGCTCAGCATCTATGTAGAAGCCCAGTGATTTCACCACGATTTCATCCTCCTCTTCTACTTGATTTTTTGATAAGGTAATTTTTTTAGTCTTGTTTTTATTTAGGGCCAGCGCGTTAGAGTTGACGTATATTTCGCTTTTCGCAAGAGTTTCACCTGATACTCTGTAGATTTCATCTAGTGACCTATCCTGTATACAGAATGTAGAGTCATCTGCATATATGAACACATCTGCCCTATCTATGAATATTGGTAGATCGTTGATGTATATTATAAAAAGTAGAGGTCCCAGCACCGATCCCTGGGGTACCCCATGTTTAACTTGTCTTGTGCTAGATGTAGTGTTGTTCAATGAGACGTATTGGCGTCTATCCTTCAGATAAGTCTCGATTAGGTTGAGGGCTATACCACGAATGCCATATTTATAGAGTTTTCCTAGCAGGATATCATGTGAGACACTGTCAAATGCTTTTGACAGGTCACACAAGATTGCTCTTGTGTGTATTCCCGCATCTCTGTTTTTGGCAATTTGATGAACCATTTCCGTGACTGCTTGCGTAGTTGATCTGAGAGCTCTGAAACCGTACTGGTGATCATCCAACTGTTTACCCTTCTCTAGAAATTTTTATAATGATCTCTATAATTTTTGATAGTATTGGGTTGATGGTAATAAACCGGTAGTTGTCACGGTCATTACAGTTCCCTTTCTTCAAGATAGGAATAGCCCTACCAAGCTTGAGGTGCGATAGGAATTGCCCCTTCTCCAAGCATTTGTTTATCAGGTGTGTTAGTGATTTGCTTAGAGTTTCCTGAATAAGTTTTATTGTTTGGGCGCTTATGTCGTAAGGATCAGTACTGGAGCTATTTTTCAACGATTTTATTACCGTTCTTACTTCCTCATTATTTGTTGGAGTTAAGAAAGCGGAGTCTTTTACATTAATATTCAGGAGTTCGTCCCCAGTTGAATCGGTGGGGATATTTTTCAAGATGTCATCAATCACTGATGCACTGTACTCACTGAATTCACTTGCTGTTAGGGTTGTGTTTGGATGTATAACTTTTGGTCTACCTTTGATCTCATTAACCACATTCCAAGCAGTTTTTGCTCTATTATTACTGTTTAAAAAAACCTTGTCGTACATCCCTCTTTTTGCTTTCTTAACCAATTCTCTATACAGTTTTAGAGATTTGTGGTATGATAATTTCAGATCAGAGTTTCCTGTTATCCTGTACTGAGTTTTTTTTGTTTCAGTTCCTCTCTCATAATCTTCAAGTCTCTATTAAACCACTTGGGTTTCCGATCAGTCCCTTGTTTGCTATGTTTTAGTGGAAAAGCCAGCTCTATAGCATACGTAATGTTTTCACACAGAAATCTGGAGAGGAAGTTTGGGTCCTCAGATAGGTAAAAATCGGACATATCTATTTTGTTTACATAATGCTTAAATTCTGCTGCACCTGTTTCCGTTATGTGCCTTATATTGTTATGTATTTTTTTGTTCCCATCTAATTTCTAATTTCCTTCCATAATAATGTAAAGACCATAGTGGTCCGATAATTCTTCTTTAATAGTACCTGATTTCTTGTAGTTATCGAAATTTACACATATATTGTCGATGCATGTGGAGGAATGATCGGTGACCCGAGTTGGTTCATTTATAATAGCTTCGAGATTAAATGAGAGGAGAGTATTTGTGAGGCAATGTTTCTCCTTGCTATCCCTGAGGAAATTTACGTTAAAGTCCCATAACAAAACAATTTTATCAAATTTCTTTGTGAGTTTCCTCAACATACTTTCTAGACAGTCCACAAACTTCTCTAGTTCACCCTGTGTTGATCTGTATAATATGACGATAACAGTATTACTTATGGTTACGGCTGCAAATTCAGCATCTTTTTCAATACAAAACTGCTCGACGCACCACTCCTGTGCAGAGATACCATTCCTCACAAAAATAGCAACACCGCCACGTTTGAATCTTTGCCAACAGAAAAAATGTACTAATTTATAATTACCTATACCAGCGGATTGAAGTTGTTCCTTTGTCAACCATATTTCAGAAAAGCATATAACATGATATGGATTTTCTGCTAGGAAAATATTCAGATCATCTATCTTGTTGCTAAGACATTGTACATTCAGATGGAAAATATTCACTTCCGAGATGTTATTTTCGAATTTAAAGAAGAGTTTCTCTATTTTCGTTCCTATTTGGTAGTCACTGTTCGAATATTCAGTTTCATTCATGTCACAGTTGCTTGGAGGGGTCTGTGCTTGTCTAAAAAAGAAATGGGCCAGTTATTGTTTTCCGGCATGTCTCTTCTGAAGTCCAGTCACCTGTATCCCACTCTCCTTGGCCAGAAAGAAGGCTTGTAGAGATCTTCTTTGAATTTGAAGTCTACTGCTATCATAAAATCTTTCAATTCATTTTCGGTTTGCAAGTGTTTTACTGTGATGTTGTCATTGTTTTCATTTGTTTTTTCGGATATGAAGATTTTGATGTCTTCTTCTTCTGTCTCCTTGTCGACTCGATATATGTACATCCACACTTTGGGTTTTGCCCCTCTGAAGTTACCGGCATTTTCCAATTGGCCGATATTTCGCTTATATGTATTTTTACTTCTTACGGTGCGCCATGTTGGTTCATCGTTATCATTCTGGAGAGTGTTTAAACTTAATGGGGAAGCTGTTTCATTACCAGATTGAATACTTCCTCCTAAATTTATAATTTCATTGCATTTCTTTTTAGTCTGAATTTCCAATAAATCCTTTGCCACTTCTTTAGGATTTATATCAGAGCCACCCTGTTTATTTGGAGATCTAGGTGCTACCAAAGTGTCATGGACATTCACGTTTTTTTGGGCTGGCTGGCTCACGTTGGCTATTAGTTGTTTTTTTGTGCGTCCTGTTTTTTCATTTTTGGTTTCTTCTATGTGTCTGGGTTTTTTATTTGTTCTGCAATTGTCTGAGTGTTTGGAATAATTTTGTTTTTGTCATCATACTTTCTAAGCTTTTCTTCAAGAGATACTATTTTCTCGTAATAGTGCAATTAGAATCTCTTTATCTCCGATGATGGTATTTTTATCAATAATAATTTGCCTCAGTAGAGCATTCTCTTCAGTTAAATATACTTCTTCTGTCATGCAAGAGTCACTGCTTCTCCTTGATTTGCTCATCACAACAGGTTTTTGTTCTAGTTGCACAAGCTTTGTGGTACACTGATGCACATTTCGCACACACTAGTCCAGAGTTTTTATTTTTCTTACAGTATTTACAGTTTTTCTTCAGCCTATCTACACTGACATTCTCATTTGCCGCCATCTTGTATATACTACGTCGCCAATAACTGCATAGAATGCGGTGATTTTTTTATATAACATGTACTTAGTTTAGAAATCGCACACTTATTTACCAAAATAAATTATTTGTGATATAAATTGCGAAATGTATTATACCTATAGTACTTATCACCAAGTATACATTCCAGCAAAAGTGATTTATTTTTGAGCCTTGAAAAAGGCTATTTTCAGCAGTCCTGAAAAAGGACTATTTTTGCTACGGAGAGCTCCTAGAGCTCCATCTCAGCGAGTTCAGCCAACTCATCGGGTTGCAAGTCAATCCATACATCTTCATCCGAATCTATGTCGATGGGTTCTTGCTCACCCAATTCAATTGTTTCTTCTGAATCTATATCCGATTCAGAATCGTCCGATACCTCCACAAACTCAGCCATTGGAATATTCCAATAGGTAACACCCATAATTATCTCCACATCGTATGGATCATAATCAACATTATCACAAGAAGATGATAATGCATCTACTTGCAAAGGACCATCTGAAGATATGGCCTCTATTGGATCAGATGTTGGCCATGAAGTTGAATCCGCTTCACAAATATCTGATTGAGTTGACATATTGAATGCTCGATCAGAAGTGAAGAAACTAACGAAATGCTATCATGTAAGGGCAGACTCCCTCCTTCCTACTGCATAAATACCATACTCGCTCCTCCAGAACTCATTCGTAAGTATTCTTCCGAACTTGTAAGATGGCAGAATATAATAACGCAGCTCATTCAGCCGAGGAGAATCTTCAAAGGATTTCTATTATCGATAATCAATTGAACTTCACCAAAGATTAATGATTGACGAGGTAGAACCGAACATACCCATGAATATTGATGATGATCATGATGAAGGTGTAGATAGCGACATACCAAAACGAAGTGATGGTGAGAAGAACAACTTTACCCATTTCCCAAATGGATGGGAGAGCATGTTATATTGTCTCTCTTGTGGAAGTCAGAGTCGGATGTTTTGGGGTGAGATATCTATGTACAGTTGTGTGCATAAAAAAGTCGTACAAGGTTTGTATGGTGTAAACCTGCCTATGATGTTCCAGATTTCATAAAATAGTAGTACACGTACACCTTTGACAAAAATAGTTTCAATTTTGACACTACTTGTCAAAGTCGATAAGAAGTTTAATTAAGATTGACAAGCCTGACTCACAATAGCATATAACTGCTGTACGACTTTTTTATGCACACAACTGTACATGGTGCTTCCGCAGATAACTGATGACGTATAATAATTGACAGGGGACGGCGACATATGATTATGTGGAAATCCACAAGATCCACACGCTTGGAACACCTTCATTTAAATGTTTCGGGTGTAATAATTCCCTGGGGGAACTGCGATCAATAGAAGCATGCCAGATATGTAATAATTGATCGGGTTTGTGATCGTCTAATGGAGTTTGTATTGGAATTTACATGTATTGTGGCTTGGAAAACACAGACTATTGAGTTGGGGCAACAGTCCATACTCCATTAATTTTTTTGATGTATTTTTAAATATTTCAATTTAAATATGCCATTTTTTTTAAACTGAAAACTCAGTTTTATTAAATTCAGACTTCAAATATTGGTGAAAAAAGATTCCATACACTCTGTATATTAAATTCAAGATAAAAATAATAAAATATTTTTTTTTTCTGTATGATTTTATTATAATATTTGTTAAACATTTAATATTCTAATTGACTACATAGTAATAATGTGCAATCAACACAATATAAATGATTTAAAATTGTATACGGGAGTTAATAATAATATTATATATTGCAAACATTCATATCGAATAACTAAATTTAATGTAGAAAATTGTTTGGTATTTAAAAGTCATTAGTTTCCAAGAGATTGCAACTCCCATTATGTGCGCTATGTTTCAATCTTCTCAAATAATATAATCGTCCGTGGATTGCTGTCGAGACACGTTTCCGAACGTGGCCAAGAAGTATCATCTGGCATTTTTATAATTTGTTACAAGGAACAAAAAATATGAGCAAGAAGTCAGACTAGGTTGCGACATGCAAGCCCAGGAATTGAGCTGGCCAAATGCACCGCTAGCAAGGGCCAAAACAGAAATCAAGAATCTTCGCCATGGAAGCAATAACAGCTTTCTTTTAGGCCATGTATGTAGCACCGGAGCTGCACCGGGACACGAAACACAGACACCGACCCGTTCTTTTTAGGTGGTGCTTGAAGCACCGGAGCAACACCAAAAACCTTCCCCTGTCCCCTCTTGCACCTACCAAGAACTTGGTGCAACAAGCCCTTTTTGGTTATGTATAATGTTTATGTTTGACTATCATACACAAATTGCAACAACTAATTATAATCTCTGGTAGAATCACCTACAAAATAAAATGCATGGTGTGACTGAAAATAAAGAGTTACAAATAAATGGTTACGAGAAAAATATGTAGGATATTTTCGATAGCAAAGAGGATTATGATCGGGCTCTATCAGGTGTGACCAAAATTCAGACCCTAGTAGGTATATTGTCTGGAATTTTATAGATTTTTTTTCACCAATCAACAAATATCCAAATGAATATTTATTAATTATTAAGATTTATAAAATTCTTCAAAATAAATGAAAAATCCTAAACAAAATGAAACCTCGTGCGCATGTGCAATATGTTTATTGTAATACACAATACACTCTTAAAATGCGTTTTATTTGGGAGTAGCTCAGGTGCAACAAACACGGTACAGCTTCTAATAAGCCAACTCGGAGGATTTTGACATTTTTCAAAACAAAATTGTATGGCTGAATAATAAATTTACAATCATTTTTATGGAAGGTCCAACCATGTATGCATTTATTCGAACAGTTCTTCATTACTGAAACTCTATTCAAACGTGTTGTTTGTGCTTATTGAAAATGTCGCAGTTTATACAATCTTTTGAAGCTTTCAACATTGATATTGCTAATCGCACTTTAGATGAAGAACGAATCAAGGAAATGGTGTCACCCTTGTCACAGATGAGCGAAGCTATTACACCGGCCAGACGTGATTCCGCTGAAGATTTTGTCCAGCAATCACCAGGCGTAGTGTCAAGCGGAAAAGCATTCATGCTAAATCACCAATGAAAAGAACATCTGCTAGGGGTACGCCATCAGCAAAAGAAACTTGGGCTAAAAAACAAAGACAATTTCGAATATACTAAAGCAAATGTCGAAGAACCACCCAATACCGTCATGGCCAGCGACATATCCAATCCTCTAAGATATTGAACCCATTGCTGGGTCATCGAAGGTAGTGGAAGCGAGAATTCATACATATGACGAGGCAGTATCAAGTAAAGGATTGTGCGAGCAAAAAAGATGATGATTGGGGCGATAGAATGTGAACGAAAAGTGAATAGCCTAAGGAAACAATTTGAAGCAGATGAAGAGGAGTGTGAGAGAAAAATCCAGGAATATCAGAGAAAAATGGAAGAATATCAGCAGAAATTGAAAGAAGTGCGATACAATAAAAAACAATTTGAAATGCAGAACTCTAAGAGGCATGAGGAATTAGAAATTATAGAGAGGTGTGTCAAGGAGTTGAGAGAGCTTCAACAGTAGTTTTGAAATTATTTTTTCTTTCATTTTAATTACCACAACATTTATTAAATGTAGAGCACGAATATTTCCCAAGAATTTAATTTTTTTTTATAATAAATATATTGTGAAGTGATTTTTAATATTAGAATACATATAGATCGATTTCCTACATATTAAGTTTTACGATAAATGACATATATTTTAGTTCCTTAATTTCAATAACTGTTGAAAAAGAGATTGCCTGCCCAATCTATACGGAACCAGACATTGCATTTTCAGGACTTCAAGATTTGTTTTCTGATGATTATATAAGTGATTAAACAGACATTAAATAATGTTTTTTGTTTTGTAATAATAACTGAATTATATACTGTGTCCACAATTGGTGAACTAAAGCTGAAATATGTGTATTTTGTCAATATTTAATTCAGAATTGTATGTATGTATTTTTAATAAATGTTTCATTCATCGTGTCTGTCGGAACAAGAATATAATTTCTAATAAATGACATAGTAGTGTTTGTGATAGATGTTGAAAAATCTGCCCACAATTTGTGACGTAATGTACTGTAAATGATTGAATATTTGTCGAAAGAGTACCACAAAGTTGAAATTTTTTGGATTATATTCAAATTAATAGTGTATGTATGTATGTATTACCTCCATATTAATTGATTTATTGGGACGTTTGGAACCATGGAGGGAGCATAACGCTTTTTCCTTACATGATGATAAATCTCCATATCGAATTACATTTGGAGTTGAAGAAAAAGCGAAAATGTTTTATATTTAAAGTGATAATGTATGTATGTATTTCCAATAAATGTTTTAGTTATCATGCCTGTTGGAACAATAATATATATTTTAATAAATTGTATCCTTTGTGTTTTAAAACAGACATGAAAATGGCCGTCTTAAACTTTAATTATGTACATTAGCTTCATTCGAACTTTAATTCAACTTAATTCATATATTTTATATCCATGGAAGTCAATATTGTATGCAAACTCGATTAAAGTCAAGCTATCTTTTTTGGTTTTTTATTAAAATGCAAAAAATTCTTATTAGGATATATAACCCCACGTTCCATGATTAAGACTTTTTTAAATATTTGAGCTGTTTTTTGGGGCTCATGTATTCCAAACGTATTCGTCTTGTGATTCAAATACATCCATTATGGCGTTGAAACGATGACGTCATGTATAAAACGATTCAAAACGTATTCATAGAGTTTTGAAACCAAGTCGAATTCAGTTTCAAAACATGATTCGTTGTTTTGTGATTGTCATTATCCATTATAATACCCCAAATAAATCTTGGTAGTGGGACATTCCACTTTCCACTAATAATTGTGAGAGTTTTATATTCTACCGACTTTCTTACAGAAAATTTCTTAGTTTAAGTTTGATTATTGAATCGTATACGAAATTATGCATTTTTGCGGTTTGAGAAAATAATGATGTCACGTAGAATCATATTCAAATGCAAGATTGAATACGTTTTAACACCAGAAAACACCTTTGGTGATGTATAATTCTCAATTTCCTTCAGATAGTTTGACATATAAAAAAATTATAAATATTCAGTGATATTATAGTAATTCGCTGAGATTGTATCTATTTGTATGTTAATGATTGTATGATTCCATAGAGTCCATATCTCTAAAAATATTAATGGAAGTTAATGTCGGCACTATTTGTCTAAACAACGCTATACAAGCATATATGTATTAAGTATCAATATTGATAATAAAGACATGGCATGACGATCGCTCGGACACTAGCATGCCATATCGAGCGATGATCAATCTTGTGGGCTTTGAAATGTTGACATGCGTTTTGTTAGTATATATCACCTACTATTGTGTGCGGTTTTTTTGTAATTATTGAGCTTTACACTTGAACATTTTCCAAAGTCAGATTTCTATGTAAGTGTGTTTTATAATATGAATCAATTTTGGAAAATATATATTGCGATACAGATATATTTATGGATTGAATTGTAACAATTTCAAGTTTCGCTAATGTAACAAATATTCATTATAGAAGGCAAAATGATAATCATATATTATGGCAAAATGGTGCGATACTAATGTCGAGTGTGTGAGACTTTACTGTTTTTGATAAGGCCTCGGGATGTTTGTGTTACTTGTAACAATGATTAATGGTTTTGATTTGTAATAAAATAGACAAAGGGGTACATATAGTTAATGGTCGATGTACACTTGACATTGCGATGGTTGGAGCAATGTCAACATTTCATCACATTTTTTTTTCCATATATCATATCAACTACATCTCCTCTCCAACACATTCCAAGTACACACACACACACACATTTATTATTCAATCGCAAAATCTTTTACTTTTTATATTTTGTCTATGTACAACATTCAATATTCGATCAATAATCTTCGCAGATACGTGTATTTTCCTCTGGAATCTCATTCGATCAATTGCTCCATATTCCCAATACACTTTTCTTGCACGTTTATAAGCGAAATTCCATGTTACTATATGGTGAATTGTATTCATATTTTCGTTAAAAGTCACACTCTTCATATTGTTCGATGTGTTGATCATTCAGCTCACGAAGTTCGAATGGGACTGATAAATCTATATCAACAAGTTATGTGACATCTCCACTGATGACTCTGTTTTTTTTTGAGTCAGCTACTCATGTAACTTTCAAGAGGAGCAACATATTTCGACAGTTTTGGAGATTTACCCCCACCAATGGAGTTGGTTCGATATTTCCGAAAAGGTACACATGCAGTCGAAAAAACTATGTATAATTATGAACGTGAGCAGAACTACAATACAGTTGTTGTGGACACTTATGCTTGGAGTTTCTCTCTCTTCCAATTTCCTAAAAACTGAAATGATTTTCACGCCAGAAATGGATCAAGAGGCTATTAAGAGAATGAGGCATTTCCACATCGCATATTCAAGATTACGTAGCTTGAAAAAGATTAGCAATTGTCAACTGGCAGTTATGCGCAAGGAGGTCATGATTTCTTGTGCAGCTAATGAAATTGCAATGGTTTGGGAAATACTTCCAAGACACCTTCAAGAGGATATCGATATTTTAAAATATAAATATTGCTCTGAATATCATTTGGACAATGCAAGTGCATGATAGACCCAAACCTCGAAAAATATTTTGCAGTTATTGCACTATTGATGATTGTAATATTGGTCCCAGACGAATCAAGTTGAATTGGAACACACAATGCCGAGGAAACGAGAATGATATCATATGTGTTGTGAACAACAATAAATTGATGTGACATTATTCAATTGCCATCAGTCATGTCACGAAAGTTCGAGCTACAAGCTGTTGGATCCAGTGTCTTGAGTGCAGACTTCTACCCACCCATTGAACTGGATACGAATAGCCGTTATGGATTGGAAATGAAAATACCAACACCTCGTTTTATCATTATTGGTTTTTAAAGTACCACCACATCCGAAAACAGAGCAGATGATGTGACAAAATTAATAAGTGCAGACATAAATAATATCAGAGTGAACTTTGAACTATGAAGTCTACCCACACGAGTGTTGAAATCTGGACTTTGATAAAAAAACTATTCTCTTCAGCTTATTATGCATATGACTTTCAACGTAGCTTTTACAACAAAGATATGAGCGAACCTCTTATAGACCTTGAGCAATTCGAACAGAATCCCCTATTCATCATTGATTGTTCACATCAACCGAATGCTACAAAATCATCTATAGTGGATATCAAGCTGGAGTTCAAAACAAGAAAAACTAAATTTCCAAAAAAGTCTATCCACTCATTATACACGATACATTCTTGACCTATAATGCGTAATTCATATTGAGTAAAACTTGTTTTTTTTTTTTTTTTCCAATTTTCTTATTTATCCAATTTGTTAATTTTTGAATAATAAATAAAAACTTAAAAATATTTTTTATTTTTTTCATAATCTTCATTGTGGAGTTTATATTTCTGCTTGATGTCATCCGGTAGAAATGGTAAAAGGTCGTGGAGAAACTGATCCAGATCACATTTGATCATCTCATCACAGAATTGTTGCAAGTTCAAGGCTCCTTCACTGAATTTGTCACATATTTCAGCACCAGCATTGTACTTTCATATCACGCATAATCTTCTTATTTGTCTTCATCGAAGCAACGTTCAAATCATATTTGCATGGTGGGCATCTTGACTAAAGGCATTCAAGTAGTTCAATCTCTCGATGGCTGTATTTATGTCCACGGCTTCCGTCCAACATTGACTGGAGTAATCCATCCACATATTGAAACAAAAAAATAAATAAATATATTCCATGAATAGTTCATTGTATACTTACATGAAAAATATATGTTCCAAAGGTTCAGTACTGAATGTTATTTTTACTGGAGAAATATCTATATTGAAAAAAATTACTCACTTTATTCTACCATATGAACAGTATTATTATTCAATGAAGTTGAATTGTACTAGAGTTCGGGTTCTTACACCCGCTGACACTAGTGGACTCCATCTGCAGTATTTATAATATTCAAACTGTCTTAATCATATCGTTCAAAAAACGTTTTGGCAACCACGATTTGAAAATAAATATATTCAATGATTGAAGAATTGATTTTCTCCAAATCTACATCCGCAAAAGACATAGTAAATTTATGAAAAATATTGATTATTTCACCTGATAAAAAAATACCATCATTGAATTGAGAAACTTCTCGTACTCTGTATTCACTCTAATGAATATATTCAGCTACTGATTTCTCAACAATGACTTCAAGCATTTTATAAGGGACAAAATCCCCACTCTATATGATTCGATGAATATGAAGGTCACACTCAGTTTGGTTCCACCCACTCGACCTTGGGGTGCATGCTGTGATTCACTCCGTACCTGGAACGTCAGAGTGGATTCCTGTAAAGGTCACCTTGAAAATGTTTGTCTAACCCCAGATCTCAATGTCAAGGTCATACAAGCTCGAATGGGTTCCACATGGGATGAACTATATGCCCCCCCCACCAATGCTCAAGGTCACCTCAAGGTGAAGGGTGCATTGAACGGTACACCCCCCTTCCCAATCTCAAGGTCATGGCGGGAGATCCAGAACATCTCCTGCTCATACCTGGCAATGTCTTGAACTGGTTTGGAAGTTACCTAAGTTATCCTTTTCAACAGACCAAGATAAACAGTAGTCAATCTGATCAAATTTTAAATTAAATGGGAGTTCCCAAGGAGGCGTTTTCGGACCACTTTTATTTATCATATATTTAAATGACATACACTACACACCAGGTTCACATTCTTTGAATCTCTTCGCTGATACCTTAGTGTTTTAGTCTGATGATAATCTTCAGAATACAATCATAATATAAACAACTCGCTGAATAATATCGAAAAATACCATAGAGTTAATAAACTAAAACTAAATGTCAACAAAACGAAAGCAATGATCATAGCATCAGAATATGAGATGCATAATTTGAATACTATCAATATAAAGATAATGGTGCAAATATCGAAATTTTATCCTAAATTAAATAACTACGCCCAAGTATATTATTGGGAAAATATCAAAAAAGATCTTTTTCTTTTCTAGAGTTTCGAATTGTTTGTGCACTCATGCTAAAATAACAACTTTTAGTTGCATTATCCAACCTCAGTTCGATTATTCAATCAAAATAACGTGTCTCAGTTACAAAAACTTCAAAATCGTAGAACTTCAATTTCGTATATCGAGGGCCAAAACGCAGTACCTCGTATGCGACAAACTGGTAATGTTACAGGGGCCACAAAAAACGATTTAAAACTTATTAACCAACTCTTTCAGAATGAAAATCTGATGATTGTATAAAAAGCATTTACTATACATGTACGTGATACAAAATTATTACTTTTTTCTTTTTTCATAAATCTCATGCTACTTACGTAGTGCTGCCTCTAATTTTGTGCCACTTACGTGCTCATGTTGTTGGACTTAAAATTACTGATTTAAACAATAAATGATACAAATAATGGTCTAAATCAACTTTTAATATCTATAAACGGATTAGTAGGATTATAGTTATAAAAAAACAAATATAAGACCATAACATTTATGAAAATTAACAAAAAACTGTTGTTAAAACTAAAGTAATACTATTAAGGTGCCAACTAAAGGTATCTTAATTTTTTATTTATAAATATGGCAATTGTTCATAAAAAGACCAGCAATGTTTTGGGATAACCATTTTTATTTCTTGTAGGTGGTCATATTTTTTTTTAGAAATTTGTAGTTTTGAAGAAAACAATTTCGGAAATGTCACTGTTTTTAAATCAATTGTTGTATTTGGACGTATCGGCAAATCTTGGAAACTTATTTGGTTAAAGTTTAATTTATATTGAATCTTATTTTTAGAGTATTGCCAAACTCGCAGATCTGTTACTGTGGGGTCACCAGTCTTTTTCCCAGGTCTTATGGAGCTGTACTTCAGTAGAGATTTATCGCCGTAGTTCAAAAATAAATCAAAATCCATATTTTTGTCAACACAGGGATCTTTTAATCTTGCATCTTTCGTCGTTCTCAAATAATCACTTGGTAGATCAATTTCCTTATTTTTTAGCCTTGTTTCTATAGTACTGTGTACCGAGTCACACTCCATTTGTGTGTTACCCTTTTCGAGAAATTTTTGCGTTATTACTACTTGGTGAAAAGGGAAACATTCTCAATTGAATATTGATAGAAAGATTTTTCTTGGTATTTATCCGCGAGAAAAAGTAATGCATTTGCCATGATACAGTTACGGTTTTGGGCTGTACAACCATCGGAATACATAATAATAGGAGTCTTATCTTCTTTTTTCAAGAAGTGTTCTTCTAAGTAGTCTACTACGAATGAAGCAAATATTCCACCTTGGCCATCTGCCTGTTTCATTGTACCAGTAGCATGTGGCCTGATTATTTCTCAAGTTGTACATCGTGAAATTGTGGCAATACAATTTGGTTTTATAATATAATGCACTCGCCTCAATTTGTGGGGCCAATTTAACAGGTTGAACGTCCATGGTTATGACGTGACCTTCCCCTTTGATGGCTTTTTCTTTGTCTGCAGCTTTTTCGTCTCTTGCCAAATTTTTCTTCTCAATGTGTTTGTTGTACTCTTCTTCACTCAAATTATTATTTTTGTACTTGAAGCAAGTATCGCACTGATCCTTGCGAGGATGAAATAATGCAATATTCATTTGGTTTGACAAATGAGTAAAAGTTGCAATTGACAAGGGACTTTTATTATTCTCCTGGCACTTAGCCTCATAAACTCGATGGAGGTGTGCATAAGATTGAAAGCACTGTTCGAGGTACATTTTCTTAGTCTCCTTCCTGCAATAATGTGATGGTAGCTTGGGCAAGTTTTCCAAGAATTCTCTAAGAAACTGTCTTGATTCTTCATGAATATCTTTCCTTTTCTGTCTCTTTGAAACTTTATTTTTGGAACTGTTGCTCATACCATTGATACTTTCAGATGCCCAGTTCCTAACTGACCATTCTCCAAGGCATAGAGTATTTAGATACATCTTTTTGCAAACACGTATTGCTTTGTTATTAACATTCACTTCATATTGCAAAGTTCCAGTACGGCGTGATGTCTCATTACTTATTCTCGGTCTTTTTGGACTAATACGTTTTACAGAATTAGCCACATAGATTTTTCTTTGGTCCCAGTTCAGTTCTGTCCAAAATTGGTTGAAAATAATCTGTCTACTTGTTTTACTCAAGGCTGAACAACTCAGCGTCTTTGATTTACTATTACAGTCACATCGGTTTGCTAACTTTCTGTCTGGTCGGTTTTTGTTGTGAAATGTATTTTTCTGTGCGCGTGGTTTAGTAAATCCCAAATATTCTCCACCTTGCATTCTCAGCTGTTTATTAATAGCACGTTTATTGATGCCTTTAATTTTCTTTAGCTTCTTTTGTTTTTCAGTGGACTCAATAGTATTATTCAGTTTATCATTTTCATCTACATCATTCAATCCACTATCATCTTGATTGTCAGTAAAAACAACAGTTTGGCCACTTTCTTCATTTTCTCCTGATGAATACCACTCATTGTCGAAGTGTTCATTTTCTGACGTCGTTTCAGCCGAAAAATCTGGATCCGCCTCCATTGAGCTTAAGAGTGTTGTACCATTTTTGGAGCAAAAGGAAGTTGATACATTAGGGTCTGTAAGTTCGTTAGTTATATTATTAGAACCATAGCCTCGATGGAGAACAATCTCCCCAAAATTATTATTATCACCCAAATGTTTCACCCTGGGAATATTCAATAAATCTTCATTATCAAACACAATTTCAGCCTGGTCGATAAGCTTACTGAAATCTTCTGGACTAAGTTCATTATTCAGTATAATGTGATCCAAAGAATTACTGTTGTTTTGAGTGATATCATTTATTGGACTAATGTTCTCTTTATTACACTGGTCCTCTTCGCATGTCTGCTGTTTACGACATGCCTCCCTTGCTAATTCCATAATTTTTTTGGTTCTGGACGCCATGGTGCAGAGGAATAATAGCCAATTCAAGCACAACCCAAGTGCAATACCTAACTGTACACTGTTTTGAATCATAAATGCAGTAGCTCATAAGTGACAACCTAAAATAAAATAAGATTCTTCAATTATGACTGATTCTAAATTGCATAAAATGTTGCCAACATGGATTTACAACTAATACTGAATAAAACAAACTATTATAAATATTCATATTAAATTATATTTTTACCTTGAATACTAGATGCTCAATGTGGTTGTGCTTATAGCTGACAGCATTGCAATGGCTGACTATGTACTAAACGAGCTACTGCGTTTAAAATTTTGCAATTTCAGTTACGAGGAACTGTTTATTGGTAATAACAGATTTCTGTTCAGATTATCAAGAATGGTCTTTTCAGCGATAGATGGAGCCAGCAATTTCAAATGTAATGGTATTAATATCTCATTTTCGACAATATTGTTACATACAAGGTACTGCGTTTTGGCCCTCGATATGTTAAATTTATTTCAGTGGTTTTTCAAGAATGATTTTATTTTTAAGATTGTTAAAGGTTTTCAACCAACTTATTTAAATGATTTAGTGATTTTACATAGAAATATTATATTATAACACTAGGCAAAATAACGACTTCCACATTAATAGAACTAATTCGAGATGATGCATGGATGAATTCAATAAACTCCCCACACACTTGAAAGAGTCCAATACTGCTCCGTTTCCGGTCTCCGGACGAATGACCCGGTCCCAAGACGGGTTGCTTCCTATGTCCAGGCGAGGAGATGGACCGTCCCAGCAGATTTTGGAGCTGTTTCTCTTGAGCGTTCAGTAAGTGCATGTTAGTTTTTTAATTTAATTTCAGCCTCCTGCTTACGCTTATGCTGAATTTTGAAGTATTTTTAAATTTTGTTGTGAATGAGGTTGTTTTGTGTATGTAGTTTTTGTGGATACTTCCAGGAAAATAATAGTAAAAAACCTGGTTGAAATGTGATTTGTTTGACGTCGTTTGAGTATGTGTTTTGAATTATTAAGTTTTGTAGGCATTTTGAGTATATGTTTGCATTGGTTAAGTTTTGTGGGTGCTTTGAGTGCTAATTTTGGTAGTTAGGTTTTGAGTGGTGTTATTTGAGTAGTTTGTGTTTTGAGGTACAATCAATGTTTGTGTTGTGATATTTTGGTAGTTGTAGGTTTTGAGTAGTGTTATTTGAGTAGTTTGTGTTTTGAGGTGTAGTCAATGTTTGTGTTGTGATAATCAACCCGTACCCCCAGTCAGCGACAGCGACCACCAAGGACCATGGGGTGGTGGCGGATCTAGCCGCCCCCCCACGTTATGTCCTTGGAGTCACTGCCACCAGCGAGGGGACGAGCTGATGTACGACTTGAGTTAATGAAATTATGGCATCCTGAATGTTTGTCAATATTTCTAATTGTTTTGAAGTATTTAAAATTACTTTTATAATTTCATTCAATAAGTCCTGAACCAAAATCTGCGGGGGCGGGCCATTCCCATCGTCCGTTTCAGGTCGATTTACCGCGTTTCTTGGTTCTTCTATGAGTGTTCTTCGATTTTCTATCCAAGTGGGAGCGCCTCTAACACCCTGGCCTCGGGGGTTGGCTGGCGTTCTTGGGTACATATTCGTTCTTGGATTCCCTGCTTCCGTTCCCCTGTTTACTGGGGGGCGGGCTTGGGATTGTTCCTCTCGATATGCAAGCTTCTTCAAGTAGGCTGCGCATTTCTTGTAGTTTGCAGGATGGTCCAGCTTGCAGTTTGCACATTTAGCTGGAATATCCGGACTTTTCGTGCATGTTGCCGTGTAGTGTTCATTGGCACACTTTAAGCATTTGGTGAGGTTGCAGTTAGGTGCGCGTGTCCCCACCCTGGCACCTCCTGCATTGTGTCAAATTTGTATCTGCTTTCCTGACTTCCCAGTCGATAAGCGTATTGCGCAGGGTTTTGATTCTCCTTTTTATTATTGAGAGTGTGACTTCTCCGCTTGTAATCACAAGGTATAATGGCCTCTCTGTTTTCTTCATTTTGTATATACCAAGTGTCTCCAGGGCGTGTTCCTCTTTGAGCCACTTGGCAATTTCTTCAATTTTAGGTCCGCTGTCCATGCCTTTAAGCAGGAACGCGTGCTGCTTTCTATCTTTATGAGTGTAGGTATGGAATCCTACATTTCTATTTCTGATGAAGTCTTTCATCTTCTCAAAATCCTCAAGACACTCCGTGTGTATGAGGGTGGTTTCTTGGGTATATTTAACATACAACTTTTTCGCGCAGCATTTTTTCAGCTGCGAGTATGTTTTTTCGTCTATAATCGTCTTGCCTTCTAAAATGACTGGAGGGGGCATGGTTCGGTTATGTATTTCTTGTTCCGATTGGGTTGGTTTCGGGACTTTTTCCTTTTTTTCCTAGGCTTTTCGGCCGGCTTATCAATTTTTTGATAATCTCTATCAATTTTTTGATAATCTCTATCAATTTCAATTGTTTTATGGGTTTTCCCCGTTTTTCTTCTCTTGGCATTCCCAACATCTTCGGTAATTTTCTTTTCCGTGGATATGTCGGCTAGGTTTTCTTCGTCTAATGAGGAAGAGAACATGCCTTCCAAATCAATAGTGGGGATTTCACCATTTCCATTTTCGGATGAGTTTATGTCGTCCTGTAGGTCTGTTAAATTGGGAGACTTTGTAAATTTCCTTCTTTTCGTTTTTCTCTTGTTTTTCCCCTTGGTTATGGGGCTATTTCCTCTTTCAATCCATTCCTCGTCGCTAGACTACCTATGTGCTTCGATTTTGACTATATTCGATTTATACTATGTCTTTTTATATATGCATCTATATGTATTGGCCTTGATTACTATATTTCTCACATGTATATTAGGAGATTCATAATAGAGAAATTATCGATAAATCACTTAGGGTGTCTGTAGCAATCTGGGGAAAGAGAAAGTTAAGTGTGACATCTAAGTTCCATTCAATTTTGGGCAAATTGAAATCTAGAATGATAATAATGTCGGAATGTTTATTGTTGGCTATGATGTCTTCTAAATGTTTTTTTTACAAGGTTGTTATAAACAGCATGGGGTAGAATATATATGCAAGCAATTATCAATCTCTTACCCTCATTCACAGCTACAGATACCTAAAGGTCCTCCATAATACTATTGGTTGACCAGTCTAGTTCCACTTTGGACACAAATCTGTTACACATATTTATTTCGACTTTTACCACTTGTGAATGAATCTCAATCTTTCCCTTGAATATTGAGCACTTGGAAAACAGCTCTGAACTCAGTACTCCTTTGTTGAGCCAAGATTGTCTTACACAAATCAAATCATATTCTAAAGAGCACACCAATTCATATTCTAAAGAGCACCAATTAAAATACTTCTTAGAGAGAAATATACTTTATTGTCAAAGAAAAAACATGTTCTTATTGACAAAGTTAAAAATAAAAAGTTTTAACAATAATTGTAGGTAAATAATATAAAAATCAATTACAGTAACTACACATTAATGAAGTAGTACTTCAGATGCGCTTAAAAACGTATTTGTCAGCATTACACAAGAGTATAAAACATTTTTAAATAAATATACATATAAGATACAAACAAATTAACATATAGAAACAAACTGTACAATTATAGGAAACTGCATACTCTACCAATTCTCTGAATAGTACTCTTCCAAATTATAGTAAGCTCCCTCAAGTAATACATCTTTAACAGACTTCCCAAATTCTTTAAAAGAGTTAATACACTTTATGTTTAGGGGTAGGTGATTATATATTTTTATGCCTTCATATATAATTGATTTCCTGGTGAAAGTCGAGGAGGGTATAGGCAGAGGTAGATTTAGATTATTAATCCTACGTGTTCTGTGATGTATCTGATGACTTGCTAAATTATCACGGTTTTTTAAAACTAAGCACACGCTTTCTAATATAAATAAAGAAGATAGAGTGAGTATTCTCTCAGAGACAAATAGCGGTTTGCACGAATGTTTGGGAGATACCCTACAGATGTATCTTAACGCTCGCTTCTGTAAAATGAATATGTTATTAAGCCTTTGTTGGCTGCACATGCCCCAGAAGGCGATTCCGTATCTGAGGTGGGACTCCACGATGGCGTAATAAACTGTTTTTGCTGTTTCAGAACCAATCTCGCTTGTGGCCATTTTTACGGCATAACATCCTGAGGCCAGTGTTCTTGGAATTTCAGCTCTTTGTCAATTATTAAGCCAAGAAATTTGGTGTTGTGTTTACGATCTAGTGTATCATGGCCAATAGTTATACCTTCAATGTCAAACTTGAAGGAAAGTAATTTGGTCTTGTTGATATTCAATGCCAGCAAATTACAGTCGCACCATTCCTTAACTTTTTCTAAATCGTTCTGGATGCTTTTCTTCAATGCTGAAGAATCTTTTCCGTGCCACAAAATAGTGGTATCATCAGCAAAGAGAGTGAACTTGCCTTGAACATTAAGAAGCTCTAGATCATTTAGGTATAACAAAAAGAGTACTGGTCCCAAAACTGACCCCTGTGGAAACGCCGTAGTTAATGTTTCCGCATATTAAAGAATTCTATCCGATGAATACTTTTTGTGTCCGGTTCGTCAAATAAGACTGGAACCAGTCGAGCGCACATCCTCTAAATCCATAAAATTCAAGTTTTTGTTGCAGTATTCTGTGACTTACACAATCAAAGGCTTTTGTTAAGTCACAGAACGCTGCTGCAACTATTTGTCCATCGTTAATTTGGCCATAAAGATGTTCCAAGAGTTTAACATTGCATCATTTGTACTCTTATTATTTAGAAAACCGAACTGGTTGTGGTTTAGTAGGCTGTGATGTTCTATGAAGGCCATGATGCGAGTCTTCACAAGTTTTTCGATTAATTTGGATAGAGTCGATAGCAATGAAATAGGGCGATAATTAGAGGGTTGATCGATTTTCTTTTATAAAGCGGAATTACCTTGGCTGATTTCAGATACGGAGAAAAATGCCCAGATTGCCATGAGTTATTGGTAGCGGAAGCTAGTGCATCTAATGCAGAATCAGGCAAATTTAAGAAAATATTCACTGATATACCATCCTCCCTAGCAGAATTTTTGTTTCTGGTGCTCAGAAGGACTTCTTTCAGTTCCTGGGTATTGGTAGGAATAAAATTCAGTATCTTTGTTGTTATGAAATTCCTTCCGTTATTATTTCTATCTTTCTATCTAACTTCTAGATCAGAGCAACATTCCTTTTTGATAGCAGTTAATTCATGTTGCATAGCATCGAAAGTTTTGACAATATTTTTCATTGATTCTATCTTTGCGTTAAAATCATCAATTTTGTCACCGTAGAATTTCAGAGAGTGAAGACCGTTATTTTGTTTATTTTTGACAATAGATATATCCTTGTGCATGAGTTTTAAGTTGTCCATTATTTCAGACAATTGTGAGAGCAAAACCAGAGAAGACTTTCATTTTTGAGAATTCCAACTGATTCTCGAGTCAGCTAATAGGTCAACAAACGTGTTGGGAAGTTTGACACACTTCAGGCACCATATAAAAGTTCTATACGGTGCTTGATAATGTTCGAGGCCTGGATTTGTATGATTCACAGTCGTAGAACAAAAACTACTCAGAGTGGGCATGCTGCAGAAGAAAAAAGGTTTCCCTATTGTGTTTCTTATTCCGAATCTCACTGGATTTTTAAGAGATTATTTACGAAATTGTTTGGTACCTGCACTTCACCCATACTTGTATTCAAGGATTTTTATTTGCACTATGATTCGCTTGCAATTTAAAAAAAAATCGGTTTATTGTCTAACAGGAGAGATCCCAATTACAAGACAATTTATATATGTATATAAGTTTACATTTCAATTTCTTACAAATAAGTAAAGGTACTGAAAAAGAATGAGTAATGAGAATAATAAAAAAAAAAAAAGATAGATTAGAACAAAATAAATCAACTAATTATTGTTACAGCTTTTGAAGTAAAAGTGCTTTAATTTTATTTTTGAAATTACTAAGATTATCTGCAAAGACGTCAGTAGGAGAACAAATTTCATTGTACCTTTTGCATACAGTGTGTATTGGTGATTTGGTGAATAGATTTGTTCTATATGATTGTAGGTAGAAGCATGACTCTTTTCTGCTACTCTGGCGTGGAACGTGGAAATCAAGTTTGTACAGAATATCAGGACAGTCTATCAAACCGTGTATAATTCTAAATATAAAAATACATGAATAATATATTCTCCTATTTTCTAAAGATAGGAAAGAGAACCTATCGAGAAGTATTTTGTTGCAGCAACCTTGCTGGGGGTAAACACCGTCTAATTTGAATATCATATATTTCATAAATTTTCTTTGGCACAATTCGACAGCTTGTATTTGCACGTTATATATTGGGGCCCAAATTAGAGATCCATACTCCAGTCTTGATCTTACAAATGAGTTGAAGAGTTTAGTAAAGCAATCAATATTTCGAAAATCATTGCAGGTCCGAAATATTAATCCTAGCATTCTTTTGGCTTGTAAAGTGATTTTATTTATGTGTAATGAGAAGTTCAGCTTAGGGTCGAACCAGATACCCAAATCTTTGGTTTCTGAACATTGAGTCAGGATATGATTGTTTATTTGGTAAGGATAAAGAGTAATATTTGCTTTTAGACTGAAGATCATGTATTTACATTTCTGTATGTTCAGAGGTAGCTTATTAACTTTGCACCAATTGTATAGGGAATCAATGTCATTCTGAAGTACTAGACAGTCAGTCCAATGAAGAAATGGGTCGAAATAATTTCAGGTAGCTCTAATAACGCTACGGAGCTAGAAAATTCTTCACATATATCATTTATGAATATGGAAAAAGGAGTGGGGCTAATACACTTCCCTGGGTGCACCGCTAGATGCTGTGAAGGTGAATGATTTGTGACCTCGATGTTCAACATATAATTTTCTGTCTGTGAGGTAGGAATCAAAAAATGACAAGAGTGGTTCATCTAGACCGAATACATCCAGCTTGTTCAGTAATATTTTGTGATTAATTTTGTCAAAGGCCTTTGAGAAGTCTGTATAGATAGTGTCGACTTGTGTACCGTTTCGAAACTGTTGTGTATTGTTTGAGTGAAACACATCAAATTTGTTATTGTCGATCTTTTGCTGATAATACCATGTTGATTTGTGGTAATAAGGTTTCTAACATTAGGAGATATTCTATTATACAAGCATGTTTCAAAGGCCTTTGCAAAGTTTGACAGGAGAGTTATTGGTCTGTAATTCAAAATATCGTTTACTTTTCCTGTCTTGAATATTGGACTGACTTTTGATACTTTCCATATATCTGGGAAATAATTGGTTGTCAATGCTAAATTGAAGATTATTGTAAGTGGTTCAGCGAATATACAAGCACAATCTTTAGCCAAAAAACTTGGAATTTGGTCGTCTCCACAGGTGAGTTTTGGTTTTAGTTTTTTCAATGCACTCTCTACCTCAGTTTCCGAAAATGATCTGACTGATATAGTTGGGTTATTTGTTATTATTATATTGTTATTTTGTATGGAAGTCTGGTCAACTTTCACAAAAACGCTCTCAAAGAAGGTTGCAAAGGCATTGACTATTTCGTGAGGGTTATTGAATTCCACACCCTCTAGATGTAGAACCCCTGGAATTCTTGATGAACCTTTTTTGCTGTGAATATAAGACCAAAAATTCGATGGGTCAGATTTAATTGTGTTTTCTGCTTTTATTTTAAATTCATTATAGGCTTTGGAGACTTGTGATTTTATTGACTTTCGAAGTGATCTGTATTGATTATTATCGGTTTCTAATTTTGTAGTTTTAAATTTTTTCAAGATTTTATTTTTGGCTTTTATGTCACGTATTATATTTTTGTTGTACCAAGGTGGGTATTTATTTGTATAATTTTTTTGCATCGGAACACATTGGTTTAAGATTGGGTTGATTATGTCATAGAATGTTTCCAATGCAGAGTTGACATCAAGAGATTATTAAGAGGTAGCCAGTCCATGTTTGTAAGTAGAGAGTATAATAAAGGTAAGTTAGCTTTACGAAAGTTATAGTGAGAGAAGTTCTCATTATAGGTGAAATTAGTGGATGGATTTGTAATTATTATAGAAAATTTCAAGGCAGGATGGTACATATCCTCCGTTACGAAGGGTAGGTCGTCTCTTTCAACAGAGCAGTTGATGTTTGACAGAATTAAATCTAGAGTACGGCCTGACCTGTTGAGAACTGTGTTGTGCTGTTTCAATTCAAAAAAGCTGATAAGGTTTCTTAGAGCCAAGAGAGTAGCAGATGAGTTGTCTTCTTCATTTATAAAGCTAGGTTCGTTAAAATCGCCAAAAATTATCAAATTACTTCCATATAGGTTTCCAAGACAAAGTTAATTACATGTTGAGTACTTAAAACGGTGGAATATATACTACAAATATGAAATAAGATTTATGTTTAACCGTTACTTTGCAGCCAACTACTTCTATAGAGTGAAACGACTGTCGATATGCTGGAGAGGTCAATTTCAGTTGCAATACAGTCTGATCTAATTCCCACTAGAACTCCCCCGCCTCGAGACACTCCATTTGCTTCGAGATTACGGTCGGATCTGAACACTAGGTAATTGTCACTAAATAGTTCGGAGTTGTTAATGTTATCTTGAATCCAGGTTTCACTAATTCCTACTATGTGATAGTCTGCAATGGTTGAAGCTTTGTAGAATTCGTGGGTTTTTGTATTTAGTCCTCGTACATTCTGGTAGTAGCAGTATAGATGGGAGTGGGTCTCCTTATTAGACAGTTTTATTGGGTAGTAGCAGTATAGATGGGAGTGGGTCTCCTTATTAGAATTGTCACTCGTAATTGTGAGATTCTTGAATTTCTCCATATTTTCAAAGCTTTTGATTTAGAAATAATCGAATAGGCATCGCTTGGGGAAGATAAAAGGAGTTTTATGGGTCTGGGTCTGCTCGGTTACATCATGACGTCCTAATCTGAAGGCTTTCATTTCGTTGATATTGAGTGTGATTTCCGGATTTACAGTATTGATTATTTCGTGGACGGAGGTTTTATCAGCTGTTTGATCATAAGTATTTTCAGGAAGACCAAGTAATAATATGTTTTTTTTGCGCGATTCTCGATCGGTTATTTCAGCAATTATATCATTTAGTTCGGCAGGATCATTTCTACCTATCGCAGGATTAGGGAGTGTCCTATTTGCTTCTTTCAATTGGTTTATTTCCGATTTAAGAATGTCCAGAGATTTTATGATTGTTGGTATCATCAGTAGGCCACTGCAGCAATCCTTGCATAAAAATCTAAGAATCCGTTTCTTAAGTTGCATGCACTTCAACTCGGATCGCTTAATTCATACAAAGCCACTTGGTTATGAATGGGCCTTTTGCAAGAGTCACATTCATAGTAGTTGTCGTCAACAATATCTAAATTGCATTTGCAACAATTCAATGCCATAATTGATCGTTTGGAGCTTGTGGTCTGCCCTGTATAAGTAGTTCTATTGTTGGATCGAGAAAAAAGGCTAATTGGCAGGTGTTTGTTTTTTGTTGGCCTGCTTTGTTGACAGTTTTTGCGAGACTGGATATAAAAAAACAGCACTTTGATTTTCACTCAGCTGCAATTATGTTCAAATTCACGAGGATGCGTTATATGTACTAACTATCCTAATTTATCACCGTGACGGCGAAGTTTTTCTGATTTCACTAGTAAAAGTTTCAACTCAAAAAACGCGAAAATAACTATCTTTATGAGTGTATTCTCGGGAGCGTATTTATATAGCTTGTAAACTTTTCAACGAAAAATAACAGAGTTTAGGAGTTGATTGAAGTGAAAACCACTTGAATTAGTCGATTTTTACCATTGTTAAATTGAAAAGATTTCAGGCAAATAACCACGTTGTAACTGTTGAACAATCCCATCATCTTCATCTTACAGTCTTGGCTGGCGCCTCATCTACACAACACATATCCAAAATATTCTGTCAATTGATTGCTTGAAATTTTGAAACCAAGCATAAGTGACCTTAAGTTTTTTTACAATGAACCCCTCCTCATTAATTGAGCCAATAAATTGAATGAATTTTAATTTGCAATGGAACCCCTCCATGAATTCAATGAATAATATTCGGTCCAACCTTAAAGGTCCATGGGTAGATTATACATGATTTCTATGCTTCATCTAAGACTAGGTAAAAAAAACTCAAAGTTCAATTGTTAATATTAATTCATGATATAAATATCAACAAATGTGAATTCATTTTTCATACTCCAGTTAGTATCTTTTATTTTTTTTATCATTGGACAGACCTTATAATTTTTATATAGAAAATGCAAATTGTCATTTACCTGTTTCCTAACAAATTCCACTAATTTCTCTAAATTATGAGGATGTACATGTCCCATCTGATACAATCTTCTCCATAGGGCACCTGCCAAAACTGTGTCATCTGATTGAATACCTTCGTCATAAGCTATAAGAGCGGCTTGTAATTGTTCTGACAATTCTTCAATGTCTTGCTTTACAGCAGAAGGGTTTCCTGTCTGAAATGAATAAGTATTTTTAGTTGGAATTCCTTCTACAAGATCATATTACTGAAAAGGGAAACATTCTCAATGAATATTGAATACCTCCCAAGAAAGGTTATCCTGAATGATGGAAGACAGTGACTAAAGTTTATCTTTCAGTCATAGATGATTCCACATCTGATTTTATTAACATCCTGTTCATGTTTTCAAACAAATCAATGATATTACCCTTAATAATATTAGGGTACCTATAGAATATAGGAGTTTACATTAAAATATGCTCCTTTGAAGTAATGATTTTATCTCCAACTACATAAAATAGTATATAATCTGCTCACTAAATATTTATTGAAATTCAGAAAGAATACAAAAATATTGAATTACCCTGATGACGCGACTATTCGCATAGGTAGATTATCATTTTGATCTCTTTCTTATTATTAATCAACCTAAAATATAATAGGACAGAACACACTGAGCAAAGAAAAAACAATATTCTTTGAAAAACACCAACCCGATTTTCTGTTTTTAATTAGATTCTCTTTGTCACCAGTGCCAATGTTTCTACCACAAGATGCAGAGAGAATAGAGAATAAAGTATGCTTCATTTCATTAGTTTTCATTTAATACCTCTCACATATCGGTTGGTGGCTTGTTTAGCCACTCATTCCTTTAAAATGTTAAAATTTTAAAAGTTGCTCATGGTTTTTTTCAATATTGACATGTGATACTTGCAATATTTTTTTATTTTCTGATTGAAAATCCAGGAGACAGGAGGGTAGGTCAATCATTATTTGTAATTTTCCTAATTTTTTTCACAATTATATTCTCTTTATGTTGAAAGGGGAAGCATTCTCAATTAAATATCGAATAAAAAGATTTTTCTATGAATTCACAAACCTTTCTATTCAATATTCAATTGAGAATGTTTCCCTTTTCAACATGAATACCCCACAAGAGATTATCTTGAACGATGGAAGATAGTGACTAAAGTTTACCTTTCAGTCGCAGATGATTCCACATCTGATTTTATGAACATCTTGTTCATATTTTCAAACAAATCAGTCTTATATTTGTTCCATCATTGATTATGCTTGCTAATTATATGAAACTGTGTCAAAAACAATCTCATGAAACTGGACAGAATTCAGTACAGAGCTATAAGAACCTGTATAGAATTCAGATCCTCTCCCTGTCCTGTATTATCAACTGAGGCTCAGGAAAGGAACGTCCTCTTAATATCAGAAGTAACTTACTAGCTAAGAAATTCTTAATAAAGAATAGAGCCTGGATGCTCCTTCTACAACAGGGGCGACATGTTCTCAGCAGCATTAAACACAACTGCCATTGTCTCTTTGCAAACATACCCCCTATGCATTATCTCACTAAATGACATAATCATTCCTATCAGCATCATCTTACTCAGAATCAACAACACTTGATGAAACAATTCTACTATCCATACTGAGAAACTTCAATAACTATCATCACATTTACTCAGATGGGTCTAAAAACGAGATTGGTACAGGGTGCGTTCTACCTACCCAAAATAAATGTATCCAAATGTTACAGACTTCCTAATAACGCCAATATTCACTTCAGAACTCTTTGCCATTAAAAGGTCCTGAAATGGGGCTTAGATAATAACGTCTTATCGGTGATTGTTCTGACAGATTCAAGATCTTCTCTCAAAGCCCTAGCAAAAAATTCTAGAATTATGACAATACACTGATAAGCAATATCAAAAAATACATCCATCAAATAAGAGTAAACCATGGACACGTAGTCTTTATCTGCGGGGGGAAACATATGCAGGAATAAAGAATAATGAAATAGTAGATCATATTGCAAAAAAACGCGTCGAGATTAAATGTTATGGATAATTTCATAATGTACTCAACATATATCAGAGCCTAAAATCCACGGTCAAAAAAAGTGGGAGGAAATGTGAATTGACTTTACTCATAATTCAAAAACCTATACACACCAATCCATCCCACTCTACGTTTTGTTAACAAACCGTATTTTTTACCAAACCCCCAATGCTTTATATCTTGCTTTAGGATTCAAGCGGATGCTAACTACGGAATTGAAAATTGGAAAAGCAAAGAAAGTTTTGACGAAGACGAATTTGCAACTTTAAGGTCTATTTCAAAAAATCACTTTGAAGAGTTATATACATTTTGTGATGACGTAGAGCAATATGGCAATGCACGAAGAATGAAATTAAGACAACTGATTATTTTTGAAGATTATTTTTAACTATCCTTCCAGACAAGCTGTAAGCCTAACAATTTCAAATGTTCGGTTATCATTTCTCAGGCAGCTTGTACCCATAATATTGGTTTTAATGCCATAACAAGAGAACATTAGCCAGACATGTATCTCCATATATCAATCAATTGTACAATCCTACTCTCAATCTGCCAAAAGCAATAGCCTAGCTAAAAGTAGTAACTTCAGAATGTTACGCCAATCTTACTGTTTCCACAAAAAAGAGCATCTCGTGAAACCAGAAATAATGGTAGCTCCCGATGGTTACATATTAGAAGTACAATATTTCTCGGATGCATCAAATAACATGATTTAAATGGAATAAGGAACATAGTGATATTCGATAGCTCTATAGAGATTATATAGAAACTTTTGAAAATCTTTGTATTCAATATTATATGCCAACTTTCCTTCCACTGCACCAAAAACAATTTTCTACTCTTGAGGCTAAAGAAACAGCATAATTATGACTACTAGATGGATAGTAGAATGTAGAAATGATCACTTCAAGACGTTTTTTTTAACAATATCAGCGTCGCATGCGGCTCATTTGAAAGAATTTTATCTAATCGCTGGTGCTTTAATGTAAAGTATCATCCCTTAATTGAAATAGGAGAAACACCTGAAATAGCTAATGAAATGCTGGAAAAACTGCAAGAAAATAATAGGGTCCAAATTTGTGTTCGAAATTAAAATCTTTTATGGCAGAATGGTCAGTGGAATCGTTTGAACAACGGACATGTACTTTAATTTCCCCAGTTAAACTTAGAGTATTTAACAAAGTTAACGGGTCCCTATCATATTTATTTAGCGGCATCTTACATACAAGACACTGTTCAAAGACAAGAGCGCCATTTGATTCAAATCAACAAGTTAAATCAGGAACCTAATTGGTTAAGATTTACATTTTTATCTAGGTTTGTATATCACAAAAATCCAATAATAGGATAACTACTGTACCTGTAAATCAGGAGCTAAGACATTAAGTACATGCGCTCATGTTGCTAGTGTTGTATGGTTTTTAGGATATGCTAGACATCAGCAGAATATTAAATTTCTTTCAACCAAACTTTTAATTTGTATTGATGATTCTGGGTAAAGGATTCTTTCATAAGAGGTGCACATTGGTCTTGAGCTGATTTAGAATCACAGTTACTAAAAATTCCTAATTGTCTACTTCTGTTTCAAAACATTTCTTTATGTAGAATCACTTGTCATCCATTTCAAATATCAACCTCTACTTAAGCTGTATCAGATCTGCTCTGGCTTTTCCTGCCACTTGTTTATTGTTGTTTCTAACTCCGTTATCTATCTGGTGACTGCACTCATCTATCACCACATTTGCATATCTGCTACAAGCATTGTATGTTACCCCCTAGTGGTCAGTTCTATTTCTATGCTCGCTATATGTTCCCTATTCTATGAACATTCTCTTCAATTCAACAAGCACTTCCAACAAAAAAAAAAGATTGAAAATTAAAATTCTGTATTTCGTGTAAAAATGTGTATATTTAAGCAGAGTACTTTGGGCCTGCGGCCATCTTCAGTGCTTATCTGTCATGAGAATAAAAAACCATCTTGATTGAAGTAAAACTTATGAGCATGTTCACATGTGTTATATGTTCCTTGTTCAAAGAATCACATTTGTAATTTTGGCCAACGGCTAGACAATTTGGCCAACGGCTAGACAGATGTGGTGAGACTTGTACACAGCAGTGGTGAAATAAAAAAAAGGTTGGTCAGAACTTCGTTGAATAAGCCTATTGTGGAAACCACTATAAAAAAAACGCACCAAAACCTCTACCTCTGAGGTGATGTAGAAATGAGTGTAACCGTTCAGTTGATTTTTCTGATTGCTGTGGCAATATACGTTTGTACCTATGGTTTAATTCTTGCCTGTATGGATCATAATGAATTAACATATTTTTCTGCTAAAAATAGTACATTTACTAAGTAATAAGCGAGGTAATAACTATTAAAAGTTTTATAATTTTTAATATTGTAGGTAACTCACTTCACACATATATTATGAAGTACCTGTTGGTACGAAATAAATACTAGTATTTGAATTATAACTACATAAGAAAAAGAATAATTATCATCTGTGTTGCAATATTAAAAACTTGTCAATTATATCAGACAAAGATGTGTAAACTGATATATTTTGTAGGTAATTATAAAACAATCAAATCACCCTGTATATTTTAAAATCTTACGGTTACTCAAAAGTCAGTAAAGAAATGGAAGTTCTTGTTTTAATAATTTCAAAGCATAATTATTTTTGGCGGTTGGCTGTATGGCCCACCCTGTATGAAAAGTAATCATAACAAAATCTTTAAGCCTCAAAATTGTGAACGGGTAGTATTAACTTTATGAAACAATTTCTGTGGCGCAACTATAGAATAAATTGTTGTGGTTCTCTCTATGAAACACCCTGTACAAGAAATGTGTACTGTGCAATATTTTTTCGTCAAAATACTATATTGAGGAGTACTTTCTGAAAATATGCTTTCCTGACGTCACAGTAGCAAAAGTGAGATTTTGCAGAAAACTACCGTAAATCACTCTGTGTCAATATAAATATTTTTAATTGTACGTATCGACTAATGTATTACCAAAATATGTAGTAAACGTGTGTAACAGAAATTCATTTTAGCTCGTAGTTAAAAAAAATGAAAAACTGGTCAATTTTCAACTTTAACGCCACGTATATAGAAAACTAGTCAGAGGATTGAGTTGCGCCCATTGACACTTTTGGTTACTAGGTCGAGTACAACATACCAGAAAATTTTCCGGTCGCCACTTTACATAAAAAAGTGTGGTGTCCTTTATTGGCATTAATAAGAAAATATCCAGCTTTTTATATCTACTCAGAAATCTATGCAGAAAGGTGAATCTGAAAACTGTACTAACTGCCTATTATGGCCTCATATATTCCAACATATCTTATGTAATTCTCAGATGGGGTCACTCATCTCTCTCTTCAAATATTTTTAATAGCCGTAGAAAAGCCTTAATAATATCTGGCTTCAATTATAGGGATGACTGTAGGAACACTTCAAGCAGTTGTGAATAATGAATACATCCATCCATCTTCTCTACATCAAAGAAAATCAACACAAATACACATGTCACTCCTAAGTATGCGAATACCCCACTAATAATTTCCAACATTTTTTAAAAGAGTTACCCAAGACTTTGGAAAAAATGTACATTCTTCTAACTATTGCGCTCCCAGATTCTATAACGTACTTCCTGCACAAAGTGAATAACTTGAAAGGAAATCATTTTTGAAAATGCATGAGAAAATTTATTTTATGATTTTAAATATTTTTTCAGCAGACTTTCGCCAAAACTGTGCTCATTGATGCATTTTCATTTAATATGTATGCATTCGTATTCGTTATAATTGTGATGACATTCAATATTTTGTGTTCTTACCATTCTATATTTTTCTATTTTTATGACATATGTAAAGATTTTGTGTACTAACACCAGAATTGATTGATATCATTGTTAAATACTGTGATATTTTTCAAGGATTGCTTAATTTTGAATGCCCTCAATTAAGATTGACAAACTCTGAGATCAAATCAACTTAACCAATGATAAAAATTGCTAGATAAGTAGTACATATTTGTAAACTCACGCCAAGTTTCTTAACTCTCTGTGTTACATCTCTCCATAGAGCATCAAAAATTGCATTTCTTATAAGCAAACCATCTTCACCATCTGCCATAACTCTCACAGATAGCATCCAAATATGTAATTCAGTTACAACAAACCAAGAATAGAAGGTATCTGGCAAGTGAAATTCCTCGAAAAATGATACATAGTCAACCTTATCTGCAATTTCCTCATATAGAATGTAACTCGCAGCTTTTAGTCGCTGAAAAATTATTGTATTATTGTTGAAAATAATCATATTTCAATCAAATATATTTACCATCTTGTGAATGTTCAGAAAAGGTATTTTTTTCAACACTTTCTTCAATATGCCATCCTCCTTAGGTAAGTTTTTGACTTCACAGGTTGAAACATACTTTGCCTGAAACTTGTTGTTTAGCCTTAATTGAATTAAATTTCTTATGGCACATGTTTGTAATCCCTTATATTGGCCAACTATTATCTGAAAAAAAAAATATCGAACAGTCACGAAAATATAAATGTATTGAACACAAAATAAATTTTACCTGTGCTGTTCTCACATAAGATCCTGAAATGGAAAATCTAACAATATTCATAACGAATTATCGGATGAATATATAAATAAAATAAATATGACAGAATTATCGAACATAACCATAGACATTATAGGTTTGCAGTGCTGCCAATTGAAAGTATACAATATGCTGACTATCATCTGTCAAAATGCGGAGTTTTACTCCCAGAATTTTGAGAATGCTTACAAAATCCTTGCAAACTTAATTTATACATAATCTATGGTATATATGGATGATTTCGAGGGTCGACTTGTTCTGATAGATACTGATTCTGAAACGAAACCAGAACAAATTAGACTAGAAAGCACATATTCTCATGTCCATTGAACTGGAAATGCAATAAGGAACACGCATGTGCCCCCTTTCTAGAATATTTTGATTTGCACATAAAGACTACCACCTAGGAGCTCAGCAACAAACTTAGAGATTGAAAAAATATGTAATCTTTTTCATAATTCGAAATTGAAAACGCTAATTTGTCGTCACATTCAAAAACGTACTACTAGCGCCTCTGGTGGACGTAAGCATCGTTATTTCACACAGTTAAATTTTTTACCACTAGTTGCTTCGAACTGTCAACTATAATTTCATCTGCCTTCGTTTATGTGTTGTACTAATATTTTTATCATCATACTATTTATGTGTGGGTTGAAAGAAATAGTATCTACTATCAATATTCCTGAAACAACCACAACTGGCCCTAGTGTTTGGGGGAAGTTATTCAAATAAAGGTCAAATCGAGTTTGAATTGAGAAGCACTTTTAAACTTGGAAATTTCGACAAAATTTTGGGATATGAGAAATAATTTTCACAAAATGTAATTATTGTGGATCTAATTGAGGCAAAGAAAAATTAAAATAAAATCATGCCTGTTTCCCATTGTCTACTCGGTGCTAGGTCAGAAGTTGGGTTGGTAGCATTGAAACCTGTTAATAAAACCATAGTATAATCTAAACAATGATAATATGTCATGTCATGCCAATTTTAATTTCGATGAACAAACATAACACAGAACTCAAACTAGCAAACTATTATAGACAAAGACGTGAAAGAGTAACGACTAACAAATTCTGTGCCATTACATGACTGGCCATTGGCCATGTGCCACACGAAAAAAACACAGGTAGTCAGGAAGATGTACGCTTTTCTCCGCACTCCTTAGTGCAAAATGCTTACAAAATCCTTACAATTCGTCATTACTCCAAAGGTTCCGAATTGCTTACAAATGGAGTAATTACTCTCAAAACGGCAGCGCTGTAGGTTTGTTCTGGGTCGCAAATCCAGAACTGTTCGGAACTTGCGCACAGTATGCGTGGAAGCAATAAATCCCGGATAATCCGAGATGGTCTCGGACACTTGGTTAAACCAGAACGCGTTTTGGAGAGAACACTGCGCCATAAAATTTTTGGAACCATGTCGGGTAAACTTTAAATAAAAATGTTCCGATATAATGAATAGACGAATATTTTTCAGAAGGTAATCAACTTTCACCTTTTATGATGGGAAACAGTCAACAAATGGAAGATAAAGATGCAGATGATAACTTTTTCAACAGAGAAAGGATCCTGATTCTTTTAGATTTGTACAAGTTATACCAAAAGTAGGTAGTAATGATATTTTTGGCAAAAAACTGAATATAACGCCAAAAATATTACTGCATTCATCTGAGGTGCTAGTACCTTCAAAACCAATACCCAATGAAATTCCAAGCTCATCAAAAGCTCATCAAGTGATGGAAAATATCCCTTCAAAATATCTATGGCTTCTCAATTCCAGAGTGAAGAAAATGAAAATCCTTTCATAAGCCTACCTGAAAGACAAGAAGAGCCAAAAAGAAAAAGGAAACGGCCCACCTCTTCCTACACAAAGAGGAATGATATTCTAACAGACATAAAAATTGACTTGAAGGCATACTATGCTGAAAAACTGAGCATGCGAAGAGAGAAACTTGGAATTGAGGAGAAAAAGCTGGAAGATAGAAAGAAAAGAACGAAAACATTGGAAAAGTATTTTGGGGGAGATAATAGTGACAGCTCTAATTTTATGTAACGATCAATTGATGAAAAGGGAAACATTCTCAATTGTTCATATATTCAAACAAAGCGATCAATTGATATTTTGGTGAAATGTTGATGTTTTTTTCATGTCTATAATTCTCTTGTTTTTTGCTTTTGGGATCCTCAAGTGTTTATGTTAATATATATATATATATATATATATATATATATATATATATATATATATATATATAAATATATATATATATATTTTTTTTTTTTTTTTTCCTTTTATCAGTACCGATTGTCGATGGCAGACTTTGTGTGATTTTTTTCTTAGTTCTGAAGATGATTTACTTCTGTTGATTTCTTATTTATTTTATTTTTCTGAGACAATGTGTGATACTTGATGCATTTTAAATCATAATAGAAATGATGATTTAGTTTTATTTTGGTAATACTTGGCTTATTTTTTTTGTTAGTTCTAGAGATGATGTAGTTCTGTTAATTTTTGTCTATTTAGTTCTGTTCATTTGTGAATATTATATTGTTTTAATATAAACGATTTTTCTTCAGAAATTCCCAGTAATTTTTTATCCATTTTTGTAGATTGAAAAATCTGTTCTTCATTTAGAAACTGGCCATTTTTCAAGACGAACAAATTTTCATTGTATCTCTCTGTTTGATTCAATCAGATTATGGTTAAACACTATGCAGCATTTTTCTTCAGCAAATATGAAATTTTCATCAGGACTTGCATTTAAAATCCTTTTTTTTATGGACTGGAATTGTAGGGTTTTCAGCTTGAAACAATCGGTCAGCTTATCACATGCTTTCCCTTGATATTCAATTGGAATTTTCTAAGGAAAAAGCTATCACTTAAATGCTCCAAAATAATTCAGATTTGTATGAAAATTTCAGATATGTAATACAAAGCAAACAAATTTTGTTGCGATCAAAAATAGATTATAACAGTTACTCATATTCTAGTAGAAAGTAGCAATCGCATCCATATTATTATGGATATTAGTTGAAAATAAAATTAAAGTATTCGATTTCGAAATAACACCTAACCTAAATCACGAAATCACTATTTACAACAACAAAATGATTAGATCGTGTATTGCCACATAAAAACGCATGCGCAACTAGAACAGTTTACATCAGTTCGGCCTCGAGAGCAAGAAAAGTTTTTGACAGTCTCGGACAGTCCTGGATCATTTATATGGCGAAACCAGAACAAAGGACGATCAAATCCGAACTTGTCCGAGACGAACCAGATCACTTTTTATCAACTGCGCATGTTCCTGATGTTTCAGAACTCGAATTTCTTGAAACCAGAACAAACCTCATAACTGATGGACTGGCCGTCACGTGACTTTAACACACAGTTCCTGGCGGACTATATAAGAGAGAGAGAAAGAGATGTTGTGAAGGATAGAAATAAGTCAAGGCAAAAGATACTAATTGGCTATGGCATCACATTGAAAAAGCCTATTTTTGTTTTTTTTCAAAGGAAATATTGGCTACTTTGAATGAAATGAGTTTTGAAAAAGTTCAAGAAATCACAGTGAGGAACTTCATGCGACATATTTTCATGATATCTTTCAGAAACAAGAGAATTCCATTGGGCCTCCATCTGAATGAAAATGTTTTTTATTTCTCTTCCAATGATTTCAAATTATTGATAATTACATTTATATTCGATATCATAAAGTTAGAAGTGCAATTGAACTAAATTGGGAACTCCGGCGATTTCAAAATTTGTTATCAATAATGCCTGCATAAAAAACGTTTATGTAATCTATAAAATTTGGTGTCTGTAGAAAAAATGGCCCAACTATTTTTGGTAAATAATGAGGAAAATAGTCCATGTTATTGGGAATGAAAGTGATATTTTTTCTATCAGCCTTATCATATCAGCCTTGCGCTGTAAAAATATACCTTTACTCCGGTCGAGTAAAAGTATGCCGTTACTCCAACGGAGTAAAAATTCCATGTATATTCATAACGTTTGAAGAAAACATCCTTCAATTTGAAAACATATTATATATTTCTGCGTTTGTTCTCAAAAAAAAGGAAAATTTAAGAATAAAGATAGTGACTAAAGTTTATCTTCCAGTCGCAGATGATTCCACATCTGATTTTATGAATATCCTGTTCATATTTTCAAACAAATCCAAATAAATCACATTATACTTTCATAAATATTATTAACCAACATTAGTTTGAGCTCGGGAAAAAACATCAAATTCTACGCCACTCACCTATGATACTATAATAATAAATTTATTAACTTCAGCTACAATATAAATAGAAGCACAAAAATAAAACTGAGTTATATAAACGAGAGAAATCACATAAAATGTTACCAGTTTGTGCGAGTTAGATTTTATTTACGAAAGTATCCTTTTTTTTAAATTGGATTTTATTCGATAAAATACTAACAATGAAAATATATGGATGATACTATTTGATCAAAGAATAAAGTCAGACTGGTATATAAATTATATGAAAGTCGTCGTCCGCTTGCGGGCTTATCTCTTGCTGACGGCGCTCGGGGTATCGGGTGTCGGCGATCCTCCGTTGCATCTTGCTGGCTTAGCTTCTCCATCCCCTGAAGAAGTTTTGTAAGGGACGAACAGACCTGGTGGCTCTGATGGTGACGTCGTGGTAGCTTTCTTCTGGCATGGTAGGCAATGGTAATACTTGAAACAAAGGATGCCCACGCTTGCTGCAATGGCGATGTATACCGGGGTTGTCCAAAGATGGGTGTAGTCTGAGTCCTGCTCGTAGAATAGGGGTGTCATGTGGTCCTGTATATCATGTAGCTTATGGAGTTCATCGAGTGGTATGTTCTCTAAGTGAATGGGTTTGATTTCTTCCTTGGGGTGTACTGGAACAGTTTGGATTTTTGGAAGGGTCAATGGTTGTTCTCTGATGACTTCTTGGAGTTGATGTAGGCGTCGCGTGGTGTTTTAAATCCACATCCAGTTGGCAGCTCTATCAGAAATGTCCCGTGTAGAACCAGAATTCCAGTGGCGGAGCAGTGGGTTGATATTTTTGTTGGTTCTGGGAATATAGCGATATAGTGACCTGGAGTCAGCTGTTCGGTTAGAGTGGTATTGATCGTAACAGGGACGTGTTGGCAGAATGCTGCATCGTCAGAAAGTCGAAGGATTTGGGCAATACAGTCTTTTGATGTGGTATCGTACTGTATGGAGTTGCTGTGGCACAGGTACCCTGGGTTGATATTTCTGCACGGTGCATTTTCGTACTGATGAAATGCAGTATTCATAGTCAGGTAAGGTGCGGGTGGAATGATGGTGGTGCAATTACTAGTGGGGATTGAGTATATTATAGTGTGTAAATGATCCGGGATGTAATAGAGGAAAGTGCATTATGAAGACAATCATAATATTTCAATAATTCATTTTCGGTTGTATATAGCAGTTGTTCTTCTTGATGGTTTCTGATCATGGTATCGATTATAGATTTCAATTCATCGGGTTTGATTATACTGTTATGCAGGGTGGTTATCCTTGCGAAGGTGATTGCATTTTCGAGTTAGTAGTTGTAGTGTGATTTGCAAAGAAAGGCTCAGCTGATCGAGAATATTTCGAGTTATCATGTAGTCATTGAAGTTGTAGACGAATGTATTGAGTTTAGAACGCACCTTTTTTATTTCTAAAGCGATCACTTCTTGATTGTGCGTTATAAGATTCACGGTTGTATCGAAGTTTTCGATCAGTTTCGTTGTTAGCGATACGTGTCTGTTCATTTGTTGGATCACGTTCACCTGGTTACGCTGGAGGGTGGATATGGCACTGTCGTACTTCTCAGCATCATCTTGATCTAGATTTCCGGATATGGCTTTCACTATGCTGCCTAGGGCATTGATCAATGCTCTTTTTCTTCGATGTAATGGATATATTGATTGGAATTTTCGGTGAACTGCTTCAAGTTGGTATTGGAGCCCCTGGATGAAGTTTTGAAGATTGGTCCAATAAGGACGACTGAGTCCGTTATTTATTGCTATGGCAACTGCTTCATATTGATTTTGGATGGCATCGATTTCTTGGGCTATCGGTGTCAGATTATAGTAATGGATGAAGTCGTGTGTACTAGTTTGAATTTTTGCTGGTCCCAGCTTGAGGGGGAGGATCCCTGGGTTTTCTTTCAGGTCTAGAATTTTTATCTCTTGTCCCATCGCCAGGGTCCATCTGTAACATAGTTCTCGGATCATGTTTGATGTTTTTCTTATGACATGTTGCGGTCACGGTTATTGGATTATTGGATTTTACAAATCTGGGGGTGAATCGTGGAAGTAATTTGTTGCGTTTTCCGGTGGTCCTAGTATACATTTTGTAATAGGTTTGTAAGTGATTGGGGTTTCTCTTTTAGCGTTGCGTTTATTTATGTTCCTCTCTTTGATTTTAGTCTCCCTCTGGTTGAGTTCTTTGTAGATCTCTTTGGTTTTTTCCCAATGCTGTTGAGTGTAATTATGGATGAGGGTTCGGTTGATATCGATATCGAATGGATCTTGTGTGTCCAGATGCCCATTGAGAACATCAATTGGTTTATTTTTTGTGACGCTATGGATTGAGTGGTTATATCCTAAAATGGCGTACGGCATCTGCTCGATAATGTCAAATTTTGTTTTTTGTGTTTTAGTATCCTGAGATGTTCAATTATCGTCGAATGAAAGCGTTCGATCATGCCATTGGATTGGGGACTTTCAGGCGTGGTGTAGTGTCAACGAATTCTTTTATCAGTCGGTTTTTAAATTCGGTGCCGCTATCGGAGACGATCATTTGGGGTAGCCCATGGTGGGTGGCAAATACCATAAGGGCTTTCAGTACGTTGACAGCGTTTGCTCCCTCTATTGGATAGGCTTGTCCGTATTTTGAGAAGGCATCAACAACGGTAAGGAACTTTTGGCTGTTAGCTTGAAATGTATCGATATGGATAATTTCCAAGGGTTTCGTTGGTGTGGGAGTTACCATAAATTTTGGTTCGGTGGATGCTGTCGTATTTATTGATTTGGCATGTTTCGCAGAGGTCGATGTACTCTTGGATGTCGCTCTTCAGGGAAGGCCAATAGTAGCGTTGTCTAATTTGGGTGTCTGTTTCGTTTACCCCACGATGGTTATTTTACCTTCATGGTAATTTTTTATGGTTTCTTGTTGGTTTTCCGGATCAGTGATGTCTTCCAATATTTGGTTGCATTTGACAAGGTCGTACGCTGTGTTTTTGAACGTCCTTCGGAGCAAGTCGCACGTTGGTTGGTAGTTTTCTCTGGAAGAAATAGTAGAGCTATTTGACTTTGAGATATGTATTCTTTGAAAAAGTTGAACAAGGATTTTTCTACGTGATCTAGTCCTATCTGGGCGTGAATACGTTGTTTGTTGGGGAAGGTGTGTTCTATGACGGGTATCGATGGATTATAGTTGCGAATTTGAGCAGTACTTGATTTTTGTAAACATTGATTGGTTTTTCTGATATTGGTATTTCGAATGTTGGGTTTTCGTGATTAGTGTGAACGGTTTGATTGGAACCTTCTTCGTCTGCTGTATCGGTTTCAGAGTTATTGCTTTTGATGCCTTGTGATTCTTTTCTGGTTTTCCGTTGAGGTAGGTTTTGTCGATCTTCATCAATTTCTTGTGTCTCTCCTTGAGGTGCATTGTTATACATAGATGCGTCATCTTCTTCTGGTTTTGAAAGTTTCTCGTTGAAATTGTTCATGGACTTATTGAGGCTACAAGCTTCTTTGGTGTTTATTTCCACTCTGGATAGTGCATCAACATTAGTGGTTGCTTTACCTTATTTTATACACGACCTCATAGTCGAGTTCTTCCAATTCGAGCCGCCACCTCACGAGTTTGGAATTTGCGTCTTTGAGTGAAAATAATCATTGGAGTGGGCGGTGGTCCTACAGAATTTTGAAGGTTCTCCCGAAGAGGTATGGCCTGAAATATTTCGTGGCCCATACGATGGCAAGCATTTCCTTTTCAATGATGGAATAGTTGATTTCGGTATCTGTGAGCGTTCTCGATGCATAGGCTATTGGCTTGTCTTTCCCGATCGGCCCTCGTGACAGAATAGCTCCGATCGCAAAATTGCTCGCATCTGTTGTAAGGTTGAATGGTCGAGAAAAATCTGGGTATTGGAGAAGTGGTTCATTGGTCAGAATTTCTTTGCACGTTTCAAAACTATCGATGAATTTTGGAGTGTGCTCAATTTTAGCGTCTTTTTTCAAGCAGGCTGTCATCGGTTTCGTTATCTTTGCCAAATCCTTTATGAACTTCCTATAATAACCCACTAGTCCTAGGAATCCCTTTATTTCTTTGGTTGTTCGTGGAATTGGATGATTTTTTATGGCTTTGATCTTGTCCGGATTTGGTCTGATTCCTTCTGGGGTGATGATATGGCCAGAAATGCCACTTCTTTTTTCAAGAATTTGGACTTGTCTAGCTGTATCTTGAGGTTTGTTTCTTGTAGCCTTTGGAACACCTTTTTGATGTTGATTATGTGTTCTTGAAGGGATGTCGAAAATATGATTATGTCGTCCATGTATACGAGGCATAGGTGACCTTGTAGCCATTTAAGGACGTTATCCATAACTCTCTGGAAGGTTGCAGGAGCGTTCTTCAGCCCAAAAGGCATTCTGACATATTCGTAGTTGAAAGCAGTTTTGGGTATATCTTCTCTGGCCAGTTCTACCTGGTGGAATCCACTTGCGAGGTCTAGAGTTGTGAAGTACTGGCACCTGCCCAATTTATCTAGGACGTCAGAGATGTTTGGAAGTGGATACTTGTCATCGATGGTCTTCTCATTAATTTTCCTGTAGTCCACAACGATTCTCCATTTTATCTTTCCAGAGGCGTCCGGTTTTTTGGGACAACCCAGATCGGTGAAGACCACGGTGATTCGCTTGGCCTAATGATACCTTGATCGAGCATGGATGATACTTGCTTCTGGACTTCTGGCTTATGTACATGGGGATACCGGTACGATTTCGTGTATACTGGGATTTCGTCCTTCGTTTTTATCCGATGTTTTACCTGATTCGTGAAGGTCAGAGGGGTGTTTGGCTGATGAAAGATGTCCGAGAAATCTTGACATAATTTGAGTATGTGGTGTTTTTCTTCGTTATTCATGTGGTCGGTCCTGATACAATTTCTGACGTCGATGTTTTCTCCTTTTGTGGGTTGAATGTCTGCGGTGTATATGTGATATTCGTCTAGATCGATTGCAGATGCATCGATGGGTTCCGTCAAAGCGAGCTGGATTTCCTGATCACTCTTGTTCACAAGTTCCGCCCATGCAAGTCCATTGCATGCTTCTGTCAGTGTTTCCCTTAGTATTGCACCATGTATGTTCCGGTAGGGTAAGCGGATTGTTCCTTCCTTTTCTTTTACGGGGAGTCTAACTCGGGTCACAGTATGTGGATCCAATTGAATTGAGTGAAATTCCGTGTTATTATAGTTTCATAATATTCAATTGGCAATTTTGAGTGTTGAGTGGTCAATTCAGATTTGGGAAAATTCAGATGAGCTCGTAGCAATTTTAAGTTATCTAGACCAATCAGTCCGTCGAAGGTTTTGTGGGATTTAAAAAGGTAAAATTTCAGGTCAAGGTCACTGTTGAATTCGGAAAAACTTGGAATTTCGGCACAGTAGTCCTGTGAATAATTTTGGAAAATTGATGTTACTATGAATGGTTCATGTTTGATTTTGTCTCTGTAGTATTGAAAGGCGATTCCAGGATTGAGAAATGATTTTGTTGCACCGGTATCGATGAGTAGTTTCAAGGGTGGTTGAGCTATGGTTAAATATGGTAGCTCTTTTTTGTCTGCGAAGGTATGAAGTTCTACTACGTTTCGGGTATGTATTCGTCTTCCTGGTGAAAATTTTCATCATATCCTTCTTGTACGTATTCTAATGGTTCTTCGGTATAATCTTCTGGTGGAGCATTTTCTGGGAAGTGTCCAAGATTTTCGTGACTGGTTGATGTTTCGCCATTATATTATCATATTGTTCGATAGTGAATAATTCTTCGGAGGTGAAGTTCGGTCCTTGCTGTGGTTGGCTCCTGAAATTTTGGAAGTTTGGAATTGTCTTCGATTTTGAGCCCTGTATTCCTTGTAGATACGCTCATCGGCGTCGGTTTTGGTTGCTGGGATGTACTTGGGTTGTTTGGATTGTTTCTGGTAGCCCAAACATTTTGGGGTTTTCCAAAAACCTGTTGGTTTGTGAAGAAACGTTGTGCTGGAGGGTTATGTCTTGGTGAATATTGATTGGTCCCTGTGGAAAGGGGCGTGGCGTTTTGTTGGCATAACTTATTGGTCCAAAATTTGGGGCGTACGTTGGCATTTGTGGTCTAGAGAAGCGATGTGTCATTGTAGGCATCGGGTTTCTATTGGCTGTCTGGATCTGTGGTGGTCCGTGATTTCTTTGGAGGTATCGAATATTGTTTTCTTCCTGTATATATTGGATTGCAGATGATAGATTCGGTGGCCTCATTGCTCGAATGGTTGCACCAAGTGGTTCCTTGAGACCAGCCAAAAATGTGGTCAATGTCTGTTGTTGGAAAAATTCCTTCTTGCTTCTTTTTACAGCTGCGTCATCATGATGGAGGTCTATATAGTTACATATCGTATTGAGGAGTTCCATGCATTTCTCATAAAATTGGATAGGTGATTCACTGGGGAATTGTCTCAAATTAACTAGATCCCGTGTGAGTGAGTTTTCATCACGCTGATCTCCAAAATTTTTAATGAGTGTATTTTTTATACTGTCCCAGTTGTCGTATCTATAAATTGAGACAACTTATTTAGCTCGTCCGATTAACTTGCTTATTATTCCTTGGAGTAATAGAATATTTTGAATGCACCCTGCGTTGGCGGGGTACCAATAATGATTAAGTAAGGTAGATGCAACTTTGATGAAGTCATAAAGCTCGTTCGGGTTTCCATCAAAATTAGGTAGAATGCATAAGTTTTTGACGTCAAATGTTGGTGGTGCCATGATCTCAATTACTTCAATTGATTGATTATTACTAATATTATCGCTTGAAATATTCAAATTCACTAAGGCCCGGTTGTTCAATGCGAGTTTAAACCGTTGATTATCTAAACTCGGATTATTAATTAACTATGGATTAGAACGTTATGCATTTTTCAATGAAAAACTAATCCTGGATTCCTTAACTCATTGTTTTCATATGTTGGCAACACATTTTTCTGCTTGTACCTTCATTCGGACCGTTCAGAAACATCAACATTGAATCAAACTTAACCTAAGAATTCGTAGTTTTGTCAAAAGTATACAGAAAAATTGATCGAAAACAGCCAAGTGTATTATATAAATTGTTAGACGTCTCTTAAGAAAAAAATTACTCTTAATTTCACTCGTAAAAAAATTCCAAGATATTGTAGAATGTAAAAAACGGACGCAGTTACTAATTCGCAAAAATTGAAGTTTGGGCTATAATAAGTAATGAATACAATACCATCTGCGGAGGTCCCAAAAAAAAGGAATAGCATCTTAACAATAAAGGACAAAATTTCTATTTGGGCTCTGTCCAAAGACGATTTTGTAGATTTACAAAAACGATCATTCGAAGAACACAAGTTGAAATTAATACACATGAAAGAAAAACACCAACTGTCCTTGGAACTACAAAGGGGGGAGTAGAATCTAGAGAAAACCCATATGATTGAGATATATAAACAAACATTATCTTTGAAACATAACTCATCGACCATCAATAAATCAACATTTGCTTGAGATTCCTGAGAACAGATCATGTAGTTTTCCATTTTGCATTTGTGATGATTCAATTTTAGGTTTTTATGTCAAATGTTTTTCGTATGAAAAATCAAGATTTGATTTTTATTTGGAAGTTTATTTTTTGTTACGATTTTGCCTTTGTAGTGAGGGGTGATTTTTTGTATTTCTGTTAGTTGCGGACAATTTCTTTAGGCAAGCAAAATCTATTCAAAAATTATTCTTCTGTCCATTCTTCCAAATGGTTTCTAGGTACCGTAATTTCAGGTGACTTTGGCTTACTTGAATTCAAAGAATGTCTACGATTAATTTGTGAAAATAAATTGGTATTATATACCAAAATATTGATCTTTGACCACTCTTCCAAATTGAGACTGGAATAGAAAATCAATTAAAATAATAACTATCTGATAAAAATGCAAATTTTCAATTTCAGATTTTTTCTTTTAAGTTAGGGTCCTTTCAGAATATCTATCAGATGTAGTCAATGTCCAGCGAGGCTTTAGCCGGGGATGTAGTTGTTTTCTGTTAGACATTCACAAAAAATAACTTAATTTTTATCGTGAATTTTTCAATTCACAGAAAAATCTTTCTATTCAATATTTAATTGAGAATGTTTCCCTTTTTAGCTATTAATGTGATTAAGACTTTGTATGTGGATATATAAAAAAACATGGTGTGCAAAGTCACCCGCATATTGAGGGCTGGCTTTGACCCATGGCTTAAATTTTGGGTGATTTAAAAGTAATCCGACGGATAAAGTAAGCAAAATAAATTTGCCCATAAAAACGTTATTTCATTTTTAATCATCATAAATGAGTAAAAAAACATCGCTAGTTGCAGACAAATTTTATGCAAGTTGAATTGGGTTGCAAATGACTCTTAAATCGAATACAGTGTTGCAGGTATATATACAATAGAAACGAAAAATCAATCCGATAAAAAAAACAGACTTACATTTTTTATAGTTAATAATGTCTATTTCTGAAAATGAGCCGTCACCCAGCTGGGTTGAAGTCACCCGAAATTACGGTAGTCTAAATACGGGTATCTTTCTTCTTGGGGCAATAAAATAAAAATTTTCAAAAAAATCGTCTGTTATATCTACGAACATCTTTGCAGTCGGGTATGAAACAAAAATATTCAACACAATAATAATTTCCAGAATAGTCAATGTCTATTGAAATGTCAAACAATCAAATAGGTTAGAATCGGCAAATTATCTCCTTAAACCCCCGAATTCATGAGATTAACTTAAACCATGGTTAAACTAGGTTTTATTATCGCTTGAAATATTCAAATTCACTAAAAGATTGCTTAGTTCTAACTCTGCACTAGGATCGCAACAAGGAACAGAGGAATCTGACATGAAATACTACTCACAGAAGAATGGTGATGTCAGCTGCATTCCTTTTCTTCCGCTATTTTTCAAGTAATCCTTCAAAGGTCACTCTCGACACACTTTCGGATAAGGTTCTTTTGTAGAATCGCGAACAAACGTTAGAAAACGACGAGGATCTATAAACAGACTCTTTCGTGATCCCACCGACTGTGCCAATTAGATTTTATTTACGAAAGTATCCCATTTTAAAAATTGGATTTTATTCGATAAAATACTAACAATGAAAATATATGGATGATACTATTTTGTTGTGTATTTAATTGAAAGTCTATCATAACTTTCTTCTAATTGCATATGAACGAACTCCACAAACGAGTCTATCCCTCAAACACTCTAACAAAAACTGACCAAAGTTGCAATACTGTGAGTAGCTTTTCAACTTCGTGACAAACGTTTTTATGTCTTCATTTGGTTCCTGCACCGCATTGAAAAACCTGTATCGTTCAGCTATCACTGATCTTTTTGGGCTATAATGATCCATGAGTGACTTTTTTAGATCATCATATGACTTTGTACTTGGTAACGCAGGCGCTAGCAAGTCCTTTAAAACGCTATAGGCTTTACCTCCCATCAAAGTTAAAAGAAGCGGAACTTTTGTTTTGTCTTCGACTCCATTACATAAAAACAACTGCTCCAATCTCTCCAGATATGAAGAAATGTCTGAATCCATCGGGTTGAATTGTTCAATAGAACCAATTAGCGACATTTTGACTTGCTATTTTATCACGATGACGGAAAGTTTGACACTTGATGATGCACAAAATTCGTTGAAAAATGATCACAAGTTTGGCACTTTTTCCTTTTTGGTTCGTTTCGATGCTCGTCGCCAAATTAACTGTTGTGTATTTAATTGAAAGTCTATCATAAAGACAACAGTTTTTATTTAAATAAACACACATTTACAGGACATGTTCCCAGACAGGGACTTCATCTTGACATATATCTTGTCGATTGTTCCTATCCACACACAGAGCGTTTTTATAACAAATGTTGATTTCAAAAACACTACATTTCCCCCCGTGTTATTAAAGATTCAACCTACAGGGAGGTTTTATAATTCTACCAGATCGCGTAGAAATTAGGGTTGTTTTGGATGTAGAAGTTGGAATTGCATTTTTTTCAACATCAATAGTATTTTTTTGACAACTGTTAGAATCATTTCCAACTTCTCTCACAATGGATGGTTGTACAACACAATCTGAGACATTATCAGGTACAGACATATTAGGAACAATAGTATTTGGCTTGATACTTGAATTAGGCGCTATAGAGTTTTTTAATTTGTTTTCATTATCAACATCACTGATTTCATTTGATAAAGGAAGATTCACACCAAGACGTAAATCATCAGAATGAATGAGTTTAATATTGTCCCCAACTTTCACCAAATAAGTGCAAAAACTCAAAACTTTCATAACTATTCCTTTTTGCCATAACTTAGTTTGTTTATTTTGATCTTGATCATTAACTCTATAAAGATTTTTTTAATTTTTATCAGACATAACAATTTTACTTTTATTATGGTGAGAAGGTTTTAATAAGTCAAATCTTGTTCGAGGCTTGATTTTCAAAATGCTCTTTGCAGGTGACATTCCTGTTACGGTCGAAGGTGTATTCCGATATGTAAATAAAAAGTTCTGCAATTTACTCAGAATAACACGTTCTGAAATACTTTCCCCTTTTTGAGAAAATAATGCTTTTTCTAGACCTTTCTTAATAGTTTGAACACCACGCTCTGCTGTACCATTACTTTGCGGGTGGTAAGGAGGTGTCTTGACGGGTCTGATTCCATTTGCCTGACAAAACGATACAAATTCATTTGAATTAAAGGGAGGACCGTTATCGGAAATCAGTTCGATAGGTAAACCGAAAACAGAAAATATATCTTTTAATTTTGAAATAGTTTCTGACGCATTTGAACCATGTTTCATAAGCTTGACTTCAAGCCATTTCGATTTTTGATCAACTGCTATCAAAAAGACAAATTTATGTTTAAAGAAAAAATCTATATGAACTCTATAAAAATTATGAGGCGCAGGTGACCATGGTAATGAAGTGCTATTTGACTTTGTGAAGTTTTGACATTGCTGACAAATATCGCAGTATGAGCGCATGAGCATTTTGCTGCGAACAATTCCATTATGTTGTTCATGGAATAATTTCAAAACATCTTCCTGTAATGATTTTGGAATTACTACTTTATTGCCTAGCAAAATGCAATTTTGTTCTACTGAAAACTCATTTTTATGTTTAAAATATGGTTTCAGATTTTCGTCATTTATAAATTCAGGCCGCCCAGATATAGTAAAATCTTTAACTTTGAGCAGCAATAAATCTTTATTTACTTCATTGGCAATATCACCAGCATTCAGAGGAATTTGTTCCACTAAATTAAAAGAATATAAAAAATCGGGAATTTCTGTCTTCTCTTTAGAAGGTAGACGTGATAAGCCATCTGCATTACTTATAGATTTACCTTTTTTATACTGGATGTCATACTGATAACCTGAAAGTGTTATCGCCCATCTAGTAATCCTTGCTGCTGCCAGTGTCGGAATGCCTTTATTTTTGCCAAAAATAAATTGCAGCGGCTGATGATCCGTTATGAGTACAAATTTACGTCCATATAAATATTTATGAAATTTCTTTAACGCATAAATAATAGCTAATGCTTCTCGCTCTAAATTACTATATTTTTGTTCGGTGGTAGACAAGGTACTAGACGCAAATATTACTGGTTTTTCTAGTCCATCAATTATATGACTTAGAACACAGCCAACTCCATAACTACTTGCATCACACGTGACATAGATCGGAAGTTTTGGGTTATAAAATGTTAAAACACTATCTGATATTAGCCAATCCTTACTTGATTGAAATATTTTTTCACATTCTTCAGACCAACTTTTAGAAAAATTGACATTAGATTGACATAAATCGTATAGGGGTTTTAACTTTGTAGACAACATCGGGATAAATTTACCATAATAGTTCAATAAACCTAAATATGACCTCAATTCCGTTAATGTTTTGGGTATAGGTGCAGACTTGATGGCTTGAATTTTGTCTTTTGTCGGATGTATACCGTTAATATCGATAATATGACCTAAAATTCGACATTATTTCTGAAAAACTTGCATTTTTGTTCGTTTACTTTGACATTAAAGTCTTCTAATCTTTTAAAAACATCTCTCACATTTTCATAACATTCTTTTAAAGATGACCCATAAACTAAAATATCATCGAGGTAACATTTTGTATGCTTAAGACCTGCCAAAATATTATCCATTACAGTTTGGAAGATTCCTGGCGCAGAACTAACACCATATGTTAACCTAGTATAAGCAAAAAGACCTAAATGAGTATTTATAACTAACAATTTCTGTGCTTGATCACTTGCTTTCAATTGTTGGTATGCACCTTTTAAATCAATTACCGTAAAATATTTATTACCACTAAGACATGCAAAAATATCTTCAGGTAGTGGTAAAGAGCAATGATCACTATCTAAAACTCGATTTAAAGTTTTTTTAAAATCAACGCAAATCCTAATATCGTTTGTATTTTTCTTTGGGACTACAACTATAGGACTAGCCCAATTACTGCAATTAATTTTTTTCAAAATACCAGACTTAACCATATTAGATAACTCCATCTCAACTTTTTCTTTCAGTGCATAAGGCATATCATATGCTCTATGAAAAACTGGTTGTGCGCCTTCTTGTAACTTCAATTCAATTTGAATTTTTTTTATACACGACTCTGGTTGCTCTGTAAAGACATTCTTGAAATCATCTTTGATTTTTGATACTAAATTTGACACTACTTTACTCTCGCTTTGGTTATTTGACGAATTTTTTTCTTTTGACTGACCAGCATTCATTTTTGACAGTAGACGTTCAGACACTGACTGATAAGAATTACTCGACTTTTGACAAGATTTGACATTTACATTGGACTCCTTAAAATTATTTTTTTTTCTCCAATCAGGATTTAATACATTTAGCCAATTTCTACCTAACAACAATGGCACAACTCTGTGGTTACTTTTCGAAATGACTTTCCTTTTTCTGACTCGTACTTTGACTATATGACGATTTTTTTCCAAACTTCTTATTGACTGACAACTTGTCTAAGCTTTCAGTGATACTAGACATATTACTTTCGGTACCCATAGACTTCACCTGACCCTCTGCTAGTTCCATTGATAGGGCAGTCTCGTAGGCTTTTTCGAATGTTAAATTGTCTTCTGACAATAACTTTCTTTTAATTGCATATAAACGAACTCCACAAACGAGTCTATCCCTCAAACACTCTAACAAAAACTGACCAAAGTTGCAATACTGTGAGTAGCTTTTCAACTTCGTGACAAACGTTTTTATGTCATTTGGTTCCTGCACCGCATTGTAAAACCTGTATCGTTCAGCTATCACTGATCTTTTTGGGCTATAATGATCCATGAGTGACTTTTTTAGATCATCATATGACTTGTACTTGGTAACGCAGGCGCTAGCAAGTCCTTTAAAACGCTATAGGCTTCACCTCCCATCAAAGTTAAAAGAAGCGGAACTTTTGTTTTGTCTTCGACTCCATTACATAAAAACAACTGCTCCAATCTCTCCAGATATGAAGAAATGTCTGAATCCATCGGGTTGAATTGTTCAATAGAACCAATTAGCGACATTTTGACTTGCTATTTTACCACGATGACGGAAAGTTTGACACTTGATGATGCACAAAATTCGTTGAAAAATGATCACAAGTTTGTCACTTTTTTCTATTTGGTTCGTTTCGACCATAGACAAAAGTTCTATAGTTTCGACGCTCGTCGCCAAATTAACTGTTGTGTATTTAATTGAAAGTCTATCATAAAGACAACAGTTTTTATTTAAATAAACACACATTTACAGGACATGTTCCCAGACAGGGACTTCATCTTGACATATATCTTGTCGATTGTTCCTATCCACACACAGAGCGTTTTTATAACAAATGTTGATTTCAAAAACACTACATATTTGATCAAAGAATAAAGTCAGACTGGTATATAAATTATATGGAAGTCGTCGTCCGCTTGCGGGCTTATCTCTTGCTGACGGCGTTCGGGGTATCGAGTGTCGGCGATCCTCCGTTGGATCTTGCTGGCTTAGCGTGACATCATTTTGTAACTTGCGTGACTGAGAAATTAAATTAAAATGTTCTCATAAGTTCACTCACAACTAGTCCACTTCAAAGTTATAACCTTAAAATTACAATTGGTTTCGTGCAGATTTGACAAATGGTTGACATTGGAGGTAAAACAACCTCACATTTTGGCTTTGTTTACTCTTGTAAAGAACGTTTATTCGACATTTTTACTATTTTGATTGTGTTTCGAGTGAAATATTGTGACAATGGACCTGACAAAATATTATTCAAGTTTAGATGATGTTCACCGAGAACGGTATAAAGAGAAAATTGCAGTATTGGCCATTGATCCCTATCTTCTGAAAACTGAAGAATTATCAACAGATATTTCACTTTTTCCCAAAGTAATGTATCCTGATATAGTAAATTATTTAGTGGAAACGAAGAGTGCTTTCACAATGACTGAAATGGAAGCATATAAAAGTATAAGCCTACAACCTAGCAACTTGTGGATGGGGGAAAAGAATATATGTTAAGCAGATTCTCATATCTTAATCATAAAAATCTATAAAAATACTGATAACTGAGGAAGTTACATCAATAGGTAGAAAAGCATTTTGGATGCCACCAACTAATAAGCCAGCTGAGCCCTGCAGAGTCTCATCACACCCAGTTGACTATTGTTTTTACGACATGTAGTGTTGTTTCCTCATCGTAAGACCCTGTTGCGAATGTGTCCTTTCATATCACGTGAAACCCTTTTTGGAAACTGTGTTTTTATATATACGTTCACATTCAAATATATGTTAGTATTGTTTTTCACACGAGATTCTAGTTGAGGTATCATTGTTTAAAAATTCTGTTAATTTTCTGTTTTAAACAACTTTATGGGGAAATAAAAATTGATAAAAAAAATTCCATATTTTTATACTGATGACTAACTAACTTGACCTTATTTCAACTGTTTTAAAATTCCTTTCTCTTACATCCTTACAACTGGTTGTCCTTTTAGTCCCTAATGAAGTTTATTCGTAAATAAATGAAACGCTGGCCAATAATTAAAAAGTTTGTTATTTGTCCTCTTCCGACAATCCTATCTATATACATATATATTTTTGGTAGGAAGTGCTTGAGATTCTTTTTTTGAAATCAAACTTAAATTAGTGTTATAGATGTTTCACCCTGGCTAGGGGCATCTTCAGTATTTTTTTTTCCTTTTTGGTTTAATTTTTTTTCATTTTATAGTTTACCAAATAATCTTGGTGATCATTGTACCTACTTAGGAAATATGATTTCTTTATTGTTGTATAATATAATTATTAAATATCGATGGCGTGTTGTGTGCGATGGCTGTGTATGTATATATATATATATGTATATATTATTAGGCGCAACGAAAAATTATCAGAGAATATCAAATAATTTGTTTTCGAATATACAATAACCGACCACTATCCCATTGCAGTACTGCTCAGTCTTGAAAAGCGTCATTTAGCTATTATTCAAACCAACCCCACAAAAAAATCAAAAGAATTTATAAATTACGAGAAACTCAGACATGATCTCGCCTCAGAAACATGGAATTCTATGTATGAATTGAATGATGTAGACAAAATGACCGATTCATTCATGGATACTCTTTCCAAACATATAGAAAACAACACAAAACTAGTGAAAGTAGCAAAGAAGATTAAATCTAAAAAACCATGGATTACAGCTGGACTGATTATATCTATCAACCACAAAAATAAATTATACAAAACATCACAAATCAATCCACATAACATTATACTCCGAAATGAATATACAGCATATAAAAATAAATTAAATAGACTCTTACAGAAATCAAAAAACAATTACCATAGAGGTTTAATAGAAAAAAATAAAAACACTTCTAAGAACCTGTGGCAATGCGTCAATGAAATATGTGGTAAGGCAAAAACTGAAACAAAAATTGAGCAAATAACAAACCGAAAAAATGAAATGATTGCTGATAGAAACGATATAGCAAATGAATTCAACAACTATTTCTGTGACTTGGGAAAAACTTTGGCCGAAAAAATCAATATCCCCAATAATTTTGAAGAAAAAATCAATAACGTAAAAAACACAATATATCTCTTTCCAACTGATGAACCTGAAGTAATAAAAATAATCAAAACACTAAAAAATCACCGGGAAGAGATAACATACGGTCAGAAACATTGACAGAAATATGTAATCAAATCGCTGCTCCAATAACGTTTCTAATCAATAATTGTTTCAATACAGGATTGTTCCCCAAACTATTGAAGATGGCAATTGTTAAACCCTTATTTAAAAAAGGCGATAAAAAAGAACTCTGATAATATCGTCCAATCTCGCTGATTTCGAATATTGCTAAAATATTTGAAAAAATTTTGAAAATGAGACTTGTAAAGTTCCTAGACAAACACGATGTAATTTCAGGAAGTCAGTATGGCTTTAGAGAAGGAAAGTCAACTGAAGATGCAATTTGTGCATTAACATCAAAGATATATAAAGCAATTGATTCAAAAAAACCTTCACTCTGTGTATTTGTTGACCTCTCTAAAGCCTTTGACACAGTATGCCACCAAAAATTGTTGAGAAAGCTACAAATATACGGGATTAGAGGAAATGCATACAAATTATTGAAGAGTTACCTCTCAAACCGTCAACAACAAGTCTGTATAGAAGGTACCATTAGCAAAATGAGAAATATCACATACGGTGTGCCACAAGGTACTGTTCTTGAGCCACTACTATTCACCCTTTACATCAATAGTTTATTATCAATGGATATAGGAGGTTGTGTCCGTAGTTTTGCTGATGACACCGCAATATTCTATCAATCTAAAGACTGGAAGACCCTCAAAACTGAAACGGAACTGGATTTCAAAAAAATCAAAGATTGGTTTAGATACAACGAACTAACCCTTAATATGGAAAAGACAAAATATCTCCCGTTCACCTCATACGCAAATAACTTACCAAACCTAGGTTATCTTGTTGTTGATCATGAAACCATAATTCCTGAAGAGAAGTCGATGAAATACCTAGGAATAATTATTGATAGGCACCTACGATGGGACTTGCAAGCAAAACACATTTGTAATAAGCTGAGAGGCTTCCTTTCACGTTTCAAATACTTGAGAGAGATTCTGGACGTAGCTCATTAAAAAACCATTTATTTTTCTCTGATACAGTCTCAACTTTCGTACGGGATCCTAGGTTGGGGAGGCTTAAATGACTGTCATTTAAATAACATTGTCACTTTACAAAAATGGATAATTAGAATTATATACAATAAAAAAATAACCTACTCAGGTGACACACTGTATAGAGAAAGTCAACTTTTCGACCCGAGACAGCTCTTCTGTCTCAAAATCATAATTGGCATCTACCAAAAAAAAATCAAAATTGAACACATCGAACAAAGCCATCATACTCGGAGCAGAGAAATGAATTTTTTAGTGCCAAAATGTGAAAAAAGCGTGAGGCAACGTAGTATTGAATTTTTGAGTCCAAAGTTATATAACATCCTACCAGATCACTTGAAATCCATCGAAAACTTCAACTCATTCAAAAGTCATATAAAGAAATGGTTACTACTAATGGAGAGATATATAATACACGATATAGTTAACAATAAATTACAAGGACTCACTCTCAAGTACTGAATAAGCTCAACAGTTTTCAGAACTCTATTACACTACTAGTAATCATTATGTGACACTTTTGAACGAAAGTGTTTGTTTACATTTATAATTATCGTAACTCATATTTTTTATATTATACGTATATCTTATTTTCATTTAACTTTTACAATGTTTTTATATTAATATTTTATATTCATTCAACTTTTACATTTTACATATTTATAGTTTCGTTTTATCTGTTTTCTATATCTTATAATTACGTCTTTATCCATATGATAAAGTCCCATATGTATACCTTATATGTTTATATGTGAATGAAATTCTATACACCATCTATCACGCACAAGCTGTACCCAATACAGCTTCAGTGATTACCCTGTTTATTCATATTCGTTGAAATATTATATAACACACAGTTTGAAGATTCATGAATAAACATTATTATTATTATTATATATATATTAGTTCTTGTGATGAAAATCATGTTGATTATTTGCATAATTATTGAAAATAAAACATTTATAATGGTTGAATTATTTATTTCATAAAAAAGGCGAGCCAAATATTCTACAATGAATTTCAAGTTGGAATGTGAAAATATAATTCATCAAATAAATTCCTTCTTTGGACTTCATTCGGCACCCAGCTTATTGAATAAATTGGTACAACATACCCTAATGAGGGGGCATAACGCTTTTGTCTTACGTGACGATTTCTACCAGTCCACACCTACTACATGCCACGTAAAGGAACTTCGTTCAAAAATCCATCCTTAAAAAAATGCAAAGAAAAATTCCATCCTTGGGTTAGCAAATTCTCAGCAGACCACCATATCCAATTTATCCATATGAAATACCTGTAATCTTTTATATCTATCACATACATGGCTATTGCCATGATTGATTTCATATCCCATATTAATGGATGGTACCCAATCGGGATGGGTTTCTTTCCTCAAGGAAGCTGGCTCTCCTACAATATTAGGAAGTCGTGTTCATTAAAATGTGCCAAATTAAATATTATTTTTATCGTGGCTATCTCTTCATGACTCACTGAAATATATTATAAAGAAATTAAATAGATTCAACATATTTCCTTTACCAGAGTAAAAATGTCTGGAACAAACTCCACCATATTTCGTTAACTTATCAGACCAGTCTTAGCGTTTGATGGCATGTATCCAGGCTGCTTGCCTTCTCTGGGAGATTTCACAATGTTTTCTATTTCTTACAACAGCAGATGGGGTCAAAAATACAAACATGTACAATTTACCTGAAAAATCGTATTCGGCCGTCTTTTGATGCATTTTTATTGCATTTCACAACAGAACAATATGAAGGCATGATCATCTACGAATTAAACAATGACACATATAATCCAACTACTGAATTCTTTTTGAAATAGGTAAAAATGTTCAATTCTCCAACATCCAACATAAACAAATCGGAAAAGTAAGGTTGTTTTACCTCCAATTAGGCAATCCATACCACGTGACCCAATATGGCCGGTTGTTGGCACACAAACTGATAATCGCCAAAAGAACATCATTGTCAGTGTGTACCTTTGGCTTGTAAAAGTGTATTTTTGGTTATTTTCGGAGCTTTTGTGTTGTTAATTAATAATTTTCAGATGGAGAGTGATTACCTGAAGACACTATTGTTGAAAAGCAGAGGCTTTGGTGAACAGTATGCTTGAAAATACATCCCCATCTTCTGTTTACATTTTTATCAATGTATTTGTTACAGGTATAAAATGAAATTGAGGATTGATCAGTGATTTAGATCCTTTTTACACTGAATATTTCTGAACTGAATTGTTCAATTGTTGGTGCTCCTCCTGTTACGACCATGGATATTATTTCGTATTTGCTTTTTAAGCTTTCCCAAATGCAGATGAAGCCCTATACAAGTTTAGAATCCATACATACTTTGAATCTGGCTTCGTTGTGAAGGTGAGAACAAAAATTCAGAATCATTTATATATTTTAGTTAGTCTAGTATGTTTTTTCCTAGGCAGCAGGTTTTTTCTAATGGGTACATGTACAGTTGCAAATCTTGAGTCATCGAAGTGAATTATTATAAATTAGGAATAATAATACATAAGAAGCAATTTATAACTTCTGATCTGATCTATTATGTTTATTGCCACATTTGTTTATTACAAGAGATAGGGATTTGATATGTTAAAATACAATTACGTTAAGAATATTATTGTCAATTTCTAATAGACATAACTTTTTTCAGGTCAAGTATTACAAAAGGCAAATTAAAGACCTTCAGATGTTTGGTACATAATTGAATAGAATGAAAGCATTTGTACTGTTCACTGTACTTGTATGGCCGGAAACAGTGAGGTGGGTGGTCATATTGGTGCTATATTAGAGGCAATGTCAGATTTGGAAGCTGTGTGGCCAATGCCATCCAGTCAAAAAATTTATTGGACGACTTGCCTCTTGTTCAGTTGTTTTAAAAAATAAAATGTTTCAAATGAATATATATAAATAAATGTTTGTTTATTTGTTGTTTTACTGATTCAGTTGATTACTCTTAATTTAATACCCATTATAAAAAAATGATACACAATATTGATATTTGTATATAGTACAATTTCGATAAATATTACGATATATCCAATTTTACTGTTAATAAATTACAATACCCTTTGAAGGTTGTAGACGATGTGGTAACTTGATTACTCTCGTCTCGAACGTCCATCGTCTTAATGTTCTTGAAAAGGTTTTCACGATGTTTCGAATGTTTGTATCTGCAATCGTCTGAATACAGTATTCACATTCAAAACATCGTGTAAACCTTTTCAAATACATTAAGACGATGGACGTCCGAAACGAGAGTAATCAAATACAACACCCTTCACAAGACTTGATCGAGGCTTTGGATAATTGCCTGAAATATCTAAAAAGAGAAGGTTGAGATTGAAAGACATATTTCTAAATATTTTTATTTATTGAGTCACCAGAATCCTAAAGAAAATTTGTATTCCAGTAATTCAATAACAATACCTATAAGAATGTTTTTTGAAGAGGTAGGTACATATATATGAACATTCATTAGGAGTTTTCTCTACTTTTGAAGTGGAAAATATATCAATTTATATATATATATATATATATATATATATATATATATATATATATATATATATTGAACTTTATTTGAAATGGGACCTCCTAATGTACAATAGTTCAGAGATATACAAGTAGGCAAAATCATACAAGTAATCGTAGGAACAAATCACAAGTCTGAAGTTATAGGTAGGTATCCATGACGGAATGAAGGATGTTATCACATGTGCCCAGGTTAGTCGCTGGGCCTCTCTGATACTTGATTTTCGAATCCGTAAGATCTCTAAGGAACAAATCAAATCACAAAAGTCTGAAGTTATAGGTAGGTATCCATGACGGATGTTATCACGAATGTGCACACAGGGTATGTCTGCTGCAGCCTCTCTGATACTTGATTTTCGAATCCGTAAGATCTTCTAGGTTGATTGCAGCTAACCATAGAGCTTTTCTCCTCCTCGATAAGTCATTTTAACTGGTCAAAAACTTATGATTTGAAACTGTAGACACCGAGTGAAACCTGACTCTATCCCTGTCGTGACGGGACCCACAGTTAACTACAATGCAAATAAGGGGCATTTTTCTTCAGTTGAAGCATGAATTATAATCCACAATTGAAAAAACTACTCAAATTCGCACAGAAAATCACAAAATAAACACTTTTACCACTATGGTCGCTTATGACGAATTATAATGTGTGCCAACAGCCCGCCATATTGCTTTCGTTTTGACAGGTCGATGGATTGCCTAATGTCAACCATCTGTCAAACGTGCACGAAACCAAGTCTATCAACATAACCAAACCATCACTTTTGAGTTTTGACCAGTGTTGCCACACCAAACTTTTTTATCGGGTTAAACAACAATGCGGAAGTGGGCTAGATTCGACAAAATCGGGTTCGATTCCAAAATGGTAGCAGAGCGCATGTGCCATGGATAATTCCAAATGACCAGTGATGTGCCAAATTTGTTTGACCTCAAAATGGAATTCGTCGCTACATTTAACGTCTTGTCTCACGAGTTGGTACAACAAGGGGAAATTGTTCTAGAACGCACTTAAGTAAGAGATATGATAGGAGATTCCCGAGTTACTCGGAGCAGCTCCTTCTCAAGGAATGCAAAAGTCGTTCTCATTGGTCAGTTTTAAACGAAATCACAACAGATTTAAAATTTGCCCGGTTATTTGACGTCAAAATAGATGTGTACAATTTTTCATCAATAAGGTTTACCTGATGCAGCACTAAAATTGCAGGATTTATTCTTACAAATACATATTCCTCTGCAAATCGATTTTCCTAGTGAAGTATCAGAAAATATGGAGCTGAATGAGTATATTAGTATGATGGCATTTCTATTTCCAAGCAGGGAAATTATACACATGAAACCCTTATAGAGTTGATCTATTGTCAAATAATATTCTTACACTATAGAGCATTCCAGCAATGATTTTTGTCACCGTGATCTGGAATGCTCTATATTTTACCTATAGTAGATAATAACCTAATTTAGAGGAAATAAATGTATTTGAAGTCATATTTTATTCAATAAATTATCACTAGCGGACCAAGTAAAACAGGGTTGTTTACCAATTGATTGTTTGACATGCAGAATGCTGTTTGACAACCTAAGCCACAAACCTAATTTGAACTAAGATGTCTAAAACCATGGTGTATTCACTTATACCTGTAAAATATTGGGGCAACTGGGGACACCAGCCCACTTGATAAAGGGAGTTATCTAGAGTTTCAGATGGCGCCGACGTCGTTTCTTGTCATAATTCAGTAAACTGCAATTACAGACCACACAGGGTGTTTTTGTGATTTGTGTCTCTGATCCGTTCTGTGATTGTGCTTTTGTCGCCTTTAAGGTTATGTCAATTCGTTGTGAAATATTTTGAGGTTGATCGATCGATGTAACATATTTTAGAACAAACTATTCCATGTACTTATGTCAGTGGTATATAGAATTTTCGAGAGGTGTTCCGAAATAATTCTAATTATGAACCTTACCAATTTATTTTGTATGGTTAATTTTCTATTGATACGGCTCCACCGAGTTGGTACTTATGTATTTTTGTCCCTGTTTGCTCATGATGAAAATCTTATGATGGAGCGGATAATGATTTTATGAAGTGCTGTAAATTACATAAATTACTTAATTTGCTTTCAAACCAAAGCTTTCTGAAAAATCTATATTCCAGTCTGAAGGAAGTGTTTTGCGAATATCTAAAGCTTTTGACTGTTACATAAACTTCATCTCTACAGCTTCAGAGGACGAAGCTTCAATTGGCTCGAATCCTATCTGAGTGAAAGAACCTCTCAGCTTTTGGACAAATTAAGAGGTGTTCACTACTTTGACAGACAACACGACTATCTTATCGCAAGAACTCAAATTAGTAAAACATTATTTTGGAATACTGGAGGACTCCATGGATTTGCCTAAAACCTTCTGATATTACTAAGAAATTGCTTGCAGAAAAAAGTTATAAACTTATATTCGTGCGCTGCTTGTTTATTGATTGTTTAAACAATGAAAAACAATTTTGTTAGACAAATTTTACCCAAATTGATGCAATAGGGGTTTTTGAGGTCACTGAACCAGAATATGACATTGAAAAAACGATGGCGTGGCCAGTCGTAAAGGTAGATTTCATACGTAGAGCGTCAGGTGAGCACTAAACTAACCGACCAAGTGTTCTCTGATGTTCAATCTCTCTCTAACATTCAAATATGATATTTTCGATCCAATATAAAGTACATCAAAAGATAAGCTTATATTTCTATTCTAAACAAAAATTTTGAGCAGGAACTCATTTATAAAAATGAACAATTCGTCAATTTACTAAGAAGCCTAATATTTTCGTATTTGATACAATTTACACAATTTTTGAGGTAATATAAATATAGGTTGGATGGGTAAACTTTTTTTTTTCTATATAAAAAAAAAAAAAAACGCTTTTAAATTTTGTTTAAATTTTAAATTTAATTCAATTAAAAAAAAAATAATAAAACCTTCTTGAAGTACAGATTACAAGCTTTAGAAAGTACTATTGAAAAATCTTGATATCAATTTTAAACTAGAGTTTTTGAAGCATGTCCTGAAAATTCATTCATTCATTTTTTGAAATTTCAATATTTTGACGACTGTATTTTTTTGAATAAAATTTTATGATTCTTTTTTATTTGCACATCTTTTCAAGTGTCATTTTGGGACTAAACTGTACAAATTTCAGATGTTTATCTTGAAAATTTAAAGAATGGCAGATCTTTAATTGATTATATAGAAAATTCTACTTTGACGTAACTTCATATATGTACTATTCCCGAGACTATACCCATTGACTTTTTTTACATTTGAAAACAAGACATCTCTTTAGCTACTTTTTCCTTCTTTCATTTAAATTTTTGTTAGCCTAATTTTATCAATTAGATCAAAAGTTTCAACAAATTAAGTGAAGGCTACTGCTCCTTCATTTTCCTTTAAAAAAAATATTTTCACCTTTTTTATATAAAATCTTCCATTCTTTCGAATGGCAGTATCAGTTTATTTATTTATTAATTTTTTAAGATATTCAATAAACAATGAAATTTTGCAACTTATTTGTTAAATAATAAATTAAGCACACACTTTACAGTTGTTTTTATATGTTGTTCCTTACATCATCACTAATGTACAGTAAAAAGTTCCCACAGTCCCCTAACTTTCTGAAGATAAAATCTAATATTACTCCACTACGAGTAAAATGACTCGTATATGTATAAATTAATTTGAATCTTCTCTGACTAAAAGTATTGGAAAATTCTAAATATAGTGGATATTTTCTTCCAAAGAGCCATGGGACCCTCTGTGACGGTTCGGAATTCACTAGCCAAAATCAAGATATCTTCATAGAATGAAAAGCCCACGCTTACTTATGAAATTCATGTGTTTATTAAAAAGTGATAATTATCCTAATCATAGTCATTAGCCTTATCGATCTTGGGAGTGGGCCTTGTTCTTCTTTGGTTTAGATCGCCCACCTTCTCCGATCTCATGCGGGTGTTACTGAAAAATAAAAGAGAAACATTTAGATAATTGTTTTCTCCACTCACCTTTAGTAGGGCTCACCTTTTCCTGAGAAGTCATTCTAAGATAGCTGGAAGCAGCTAGACTGTCGCACACCAGGATTCATCGATTTCTCAACTTCATCAACATATTTTATGATATATACAATGAACTCTCTGATTTTGTTCATATCAGAAGGTTGTTAGAGAGGTAATAGTCCGGCAGAGATGGGCAGTGAATGGCTTGGTAATAGTTTGTATCGGAAAGTTTAATGGAATAATGTCATCGGGGACATTTTTCAATCCCCTCAATTTTGAAGTTAATTCATCATCTAGAGACATCAGTCCACTCTCCTACCTTTTCTCATTCCTTCGTGGAAGTTTCCATGATCCCAAAAAGGCCATTTGAGAAGAAATCACTTTGAAAAAATCACCAGGTAGACTTCAAGAAAAATGTTATTTTTGACAGACAGATGTAAACATTGTAGTAAGTTTCTAGGATTTCATCTCATTTTCGCGCCAACTGTTCTGAGCGGGATCTTGTTCGTAGAACTATAATCTTTGTAAACGAGCAATTCACAATTTTTTGCATGAAGTTATGTTGACAGAAAAAGAAAATTTCATAGGTTTGAAGTTTGATACTTTGCGTGTCACAAACAACTAACATTCCTTAACCGCACCATCTACTAATGAAGTTCTAATCAGAATTTAACGTTTTTCATTTGTTGTCCCCCAAAAATTCTAAACAAAATCTAATCAGTGAATACACCAGGGTTTTTAGGCATCTTATGTTCAAGCTAAGATGACTAAAAACCCTGGTGTATTCACTGATTCGATTTTGTTTAGAATTTTTGGGGGACAACAAATGAAAAACGTTAAATTCTGCTTAGAACTTCATTAGTAGATGGCGCGGTTAAGGAATGTTTGTTGTTTGTGTCACGCAAAATGTCAAACTTCAAACCTATGAAATTTTCTTTTTCTGTCAACAGTGTCAACATTACTTCATGCAAAAAATTGTGAATTGGTCGTTTACAAAGATCCCGCTCAGAACAGTTGGCGCGAAAATGAGATGAAATCCTCGAAACTTACTACAATGTTTACATCTGTCTGTCAAAAAGAAGATTTTTCTTGAGGTCTACCTGGCAATTTTTTCAAAGTTATTCTTCTCAAATGGCCTTCGATCATGGAAACTTCCACGAAGGAATGAGAAAAGGTAGGAGAGTGGACTGATGTCTCTAGATGATGAATTAAGTTGAAAATTGAGGGGATTGAAAATGTCCCCATGACTTGTTCCATTAAATTTTCCGATAGAAACTCAACCATTCACTGCCCATCTCTGCCGGACTATTACCTCTCTAACAACCTTCTGACATGAACAAAATCAGAGAGTTCATTGTAGATATCATAAAATCTGTTGATGAAGTTGAGAAATCGATTAATCTAATTGTGCAACAGTCTAGGCTGCTTCCAGCTATCTTAGAATGACTTCGCCGGAAAAGGTGAGCCCTACTAACAAAGATGAGGAGAGGAAAAAATTATCTAAATGCTTTTCTTTTCTTTTTCAGTAACACCCGCATGAGATAATCGGAGAAGGAGGGCGATCTAAACCAAGCAGTTGTTCGGAAGAACAAGGCCCACTCCCAAGATCGATAAGGCTAATGACTATGATTAGGATGATTATCACTTTTTAATAAACACATGAATTTCAAAAGTAAGCGTGGACTTTTCATTCTATGAAGATATATTTATTTTGGCTAGTGAATTCCGAACCATCCCATAGGGTCCCATAGCTCTTTGGAAGAAAATATCCACTATCTTTAGAATTTTTCCAATACTTTTAGTCAGAAGACTGTCATCTCATGGGAAAAATTTTATACAAAATATATATAATATGAAAAATAAATATAAAAGTAATAATAAAATTATTTGACTTGCTAGTTACTAGATACATTACAATCACAAGTTGAAAAAAATTATTCCAATGGGCAAAGGTTCAGAGAAGATTCAAATTAATTTATACATATACGAGTCATTTTACTAGTAGTGGAATAAGATTAGATTTTAGCTTCAGAAAGTTAGGGGACTGCGGGAACTTTTTACTGTACATTAGTGATGATGTAAGGAACAACATATAAAAAGTTACCAACCATAAAGTATGTGGTTAATTAATTATTTAACAAATAAGTTGACAAATAACATTGTATATTGATTATTAAAAAAAAATGAATAAATAATGGTGCCACTCGCAAAATGAAAAAATTACATGTAAAAGGTAGATAAAATTTTTCTTTAAAATAAAAACTAAGTTGCAGAATTTTTTCGCTAACATGCGAAAAAAATGTGAGGCGGCGACTCTGAAGTGCAGCGCTGGAGGAGCACGTCGCCACGAGCGAAAATGGTCCAATAGTCTCAAAATGGCAGCTGTTGAAACTTCGCAATATTTAATTTCCATACCCAATATCGGCAAACTATAAGTCGTTTGATAGAGCTTCACTATCTCACAAATTTTACTTTTATTGGTTTGAAAGCTCAATTAAGTAATTATATGTAATTTACAGCACTTCATAAAATCATTATCCGCTCCATCATAAGATTTTTATCACGAGCAAACAGGGACAGAAATACATAAGTACCAACTCGGTGGAGCTGTATCAATCAAAATATATATCATACAAAATAAATTGGTAAGGTTCATAATTAGAATTATTTCGGAACCCTCTCGAAAATTCTATATAACACTCAGGGTTATTATATATATAATACTGACAATATATAATAACATAAGTACATGGAATAGTTTGTTCTAAAATATGTTACATCGATCGATCAACCTCAAAATATTTCACAACGAATTGACATAACCTTAAAGGCGACAGCACAATCATAGAACGGATCAGGAGACACAAATCACAAAAACACCCTGTGTGGTATGAAATTGCAGTTTACTGAATTATGACAAGAAACGGCGTGGGCGCCATCTGAAACTCTAGATAACTCCCTTCATTAAGTGGGCTGTTGTCCCCCAGTTTGTCCCAATATTTTACAGGTATACACCATGTTTTTAGACATCTTAGTTCAAGCTTTATTTTGACAAGTACGTCAAATTTCGACGTCACTCGAATTTGATGTTCAGTGGGAAATTGAAATACGAAAATTCAACAAAATCGTCATCTCTTGTAACATTATGATTAAGGAGATCTCTTCAAACGGTGTGTACGAGTTCATTAATTTAGATTTTTATAAATTAATACACCTACCTAATATGAATATGGAAGAACAATTAGAAGTAGCTGTCTTAGCGGGTGCTAACCATCAAGAAATTGAACAACTACTTCTCCACAACATTATTGGTATTGCCGTTGAGAATGGAGAAAACAACAACGTAGAATTCAGTCTGAATAATATGACAGATGATGAAGTGAAAAACAACTCTCGATTTCAAAGAGAGGATGTATTGCGGTAAATATCTAGTTACATCACACATGCACTCCGAATATGGGGAAAACACTTTTCTTACGTGTTTTTGCCTCCTGAACACGAATCCGGAAGAAAAATGCGGCGGTCTCATACCGTTTCAGAGTTACATCGCTTTATCCGAAATAAATTTCAAGCACCGTTTTCTCGAAAATGCGGCGGTCTCATACCTTTTCGGCACAAAACTCACTCAAATGCCTCCTTCTTTTACCAGCATAAACAATACACCTAAATCACTTATTTTCGGCAACTTTGCAAAATATCGTCGTTTTTATCGAAAAGATCCTCCTTCTTACAAAGTCCGATTCATTTATTACCAACATGAAAAAATTAAAAGTTAATAAATGTCATCTGTCAAAGAAATTAGAATTGTTCATTTGCAACTGTGTAAGAAGGAGGATTTTTCCATAAAACGACGATATTTTGTCAAGTTGTGCCGAAATAAGTGATTTAGGTGTATTGTTTATGATGGTTAAAAGAAGGAGGCATTTGAGTGAGTTTTGTCGGAAAACGGTGCTGAAATTATTTCGAAAAAGCGATGTAACTCTGAAACGGTATGAGACCGCCCATTTTCTTCGATTCGAAACAAGCAAACAGTAAAAAGTGTTTTCCCCATATTCGGAGTGCATGTGTGATGTAACTAGATATTTACCTGTATGTTATTAAGAAGACTGTATCCTAACCGATTAGTGGATTTGGAAAAATCTTCAACTATTCATCCCAATCACTATCCCATATCATTATAAATACTGCAAATTTTATTGTAGAAAATCATGGACATCTTTTGGAAAATTTAAATGCACATCAATGGCTGAACAGGAATAGATATACCAACGTAAAGTTAGCTGCCAGCAGCTGGCTGCCAAAATAGTTACATATGCAGAACCGTCCTGAAGCCGGCCCACATATTCACACCGATGGATACCCCTTGCTGACGCTACAAGATATCCACACCGTCTTTTATCTCTCTACCGATAATTATCTCTGAACAGCTTGCTATTTCCCGTACTCCGAATTTGTATTACTATGCAATATACCATACTTTATCTTTTATACCGAATGTCTAGGAATTGTTAACTTTTCATTTCTATTCAGTAAGTCTTTGTTCCCAAAATGTATAAAACCTGATGTAACCATTATTCAGAAGTTCAGTCATAATAAAGTTTTCTTCACGCTTGTCACCAGCTTTGAATCATTACGAACCTAGAGTGGTTCAAGAAGGAGAGAATTACGTTATTATTGTTCTCACAAAATCGAGTAGTGCCTTCCGAACCAAAGTCTGCGAGGGCACTATCGTAATTGGCGCAGTCGGTAGGATTGCAGTTTTGGAAACCGTAAGCATATTGCGTGGAAATTTGTGGACAGTGCCAAACCAGCATATTGCGTGCAACATTTCTGGACAGTGCCCAACGGACCCTTAACGTGCAATCACCAATTACAAGGAGTGGCTTCCAAGAAATACGCGGCATAGTGCTAGAAAGTCTAGAAAGTGCTGAGACGATTTCGCGGTTGACATTCAAAGCTAGCATCAATCTGAACAGTTTCATAGTGCCGCAAACGGAGTAGTGAACACTGAACAAGTTGAGAGACTAGAACAGTGGACAGACGGACTGGAAATTCGCCTGGAAACTATAGTAAGTAGGAAAGCAACACAGCCCAGACCCACAAAGCAGATCAATGCAGATTGAAGGAAGCAAGCAAGAAATCAAATTGCCGTAAGTCATTTTCTCATTATCCTTCCATTTCATATCCCATGTTTATTTACCTACACCAAGAAACATATTCTCTCGTGTGAACATTTTTTTTTTAAATTTATGTTTCACGATCTTGAAGACCTTGCAAAGAAAAATAAAGCATTGAGGAGACAAATAAAACAATCTGAAAACGATAGTGAAAGTGAACTAGATAGAAATATTGCATCAGAAGGTTCCGAAAATCGAAATACTGTTTTCGATCAAAATTCTGAATTAGAAAATTTGACACAAGACCTCCAAATTCTTTCATTAAGATCAAATCAAGAACAAATTTGAAATATGGCCGATCCAGTTAATTATAATGAACTGAGACTATTTTTGGATAGCATACCTATTTTCTCTGGTGAAGTTAAAGTAATTTTGAAACAATCTTTTTCTGATCAACGTTCATTTACTTGTCTTTTGCAAGAGTTACATAGTATTCGACCATTTTCAAAAGAAACGCCATATAATTTTGGTATTCGATGCCAATATACCAGGAGTTTATTGTACACTGCAATAAATAACGAAAATATTACAAGAGAAGAAAAAATTGCTCAAATCAATAATATTTCCAAATTGGTATTGATTACTTTCATGAAATTCTTACCATCCACTATTCAAACCGGTGTTAGATTGAAAAACCCTGATAATCTAGAGGAAGCAATGCAATATGTCATCGAAGAAGAAAATTTCTTTTCTCTTGTCAATGATGGAAAAAGGCAGCAAACCCAAACAATACCAGCCCCATATATCAAAGCCCCTATGATGCAGGTCGTCAAGCCGAGGCCTTCGCCATCACTCATGGTCTAGAACAACTGGTCGAGCTACCAACCCGCATCCCTGATGTCAACAACCAGTCTGCCAATACACTAGATCTTTTCCTCACCACCAATCCTGACCCGTATAGAATAGAAGTTTGTGCCCCACTTGGAAACTCTGACCACACCCTCATCTCCACAACATGCTCTTTCCATTTACCATCGAGCTGCACAATACCACCCCGTCTCATGTGGCATTACAATTCGGCCGACTGGGAAGGTCTTCGTATGTTTTTCTCAGCGTTTCCATGGAAGAGAGTTTGTTTCTCTTCAGTAGATCCAACACGATGTGCTGAGACAATTTCTGAAATCATCATGTTGGGGATGCAAACTTACATACCGAATACCGAAAGAAGAACATCATCCGATAAGACCTGGTTTAACAGAAACTGCTCTAGAGCTGTGGCTTCCAAACAGGCAGCATACCATCGATGGCTAAAAAATCCGGGCCCTGAGCAGCATATGTCGAGGCTAGAGGCATATGTAAAGAGACAATAGAATGCTCAAAAGAAGCCCACAAAGCCAAAATAAGATCAAAACTTGCTGAATGTCCTAACGGATCCCATTCATTTGGGTCTTTCGCCAAAGCTGTGGGGAAAAACTTCACTTCCAGCTCATTTCCTCCCCTAACCAAAGAAGATGGAACACTAGCAACGACTGCCCAGGAAAAAGCCAATATCTTTGCGCACCTATTTGCTAGAAATTCCACTCTGGATTCATCGGGAAAACCACCCCCGAACATTACACCTATTGACAGTCACATGCCCGAGATCACCTTTCGCCAACGTACTATCAGAAAGATTTTGCTGGGTCTCAACACCAACAAAGCCTGTGGATCTGACGGAATCCGCCGATTGTTCTCAAGAAATGTGCCCCGAACTAACACCTGTTCTTTGCAAGTTGTTCAACCACTCTTACAATTTGGGGGTATTTCCGTCCAATTGGAAAATTGCAAGAGTACAGCCGGTCCCTAAAAAAGGCAAAAAGGCCCTACCTAGCAACTATAGACCTATCGCACTGCTATCTATTATTTCAAAGGTCATGGAAAAAGCCATCAACATCGAGCTCATGAAATATCTGGAAGACTCAGGAATTGTCAACGATAGGCAATATGGCTTCCGCCATCAGAGATCAACTGGTGACCTGCTCGCTTACGTCTCACATATATGGCAGCTATCTATTGAAAAGTATGGAGAAACTTTAGCTGTGGCATTAGATATCTCCAAGGCGTTCGATCGAGTTTGGCACCAGGGACTCCTCGCCAAGCTTCCGTCTTATGGCTTGCCCCCTCAGCTGTGTTCTCTGCTTGCTAGTTTTCTCTCAAACAGGTCTCTCCATGTAGTGGTCGATGGAGTTTCATCTGACACTCTACTCATAAATGCTGGTGTTCCGCAAGGATCCATTCTCGCACCAACACTATTTCTACTTCACATCAACGACCTGTTGAAAGCAACTTCATGTCCAGTATACAGCTTTGCCGATGATAGTACCCTCCATACCGCTTTCTCTTCCAGGGCCCCTATATCAGCCCGTGAAACCAGAAATGAACGAGGAAGAAATGTTAATAATATAAATATGGACTTAGCAACAATTCTCGAATGGGGATCTAATAACTTGGTAGAATTCAATGCAAACAAAACACAAGCATGTCTTTTCTCTAGAAAGCCGATCTCACTTGCCTAACATAACTTTGTCAGGAGTAACCATACCACTGAAGCCATCCATATCGATGCTTGGTGTTACTATCAGCAATAACCTTTCCTGGGAAAATCACGTGAGGTCCATTGCCAAAGTGCATCCCAAAAACTTGGTTTTCTGTTTCGTGCCAAGAGCTATTTCACCCCCAGTCAGCTGCTTATGATCTATAAGGCACAGATCCTACCTGTCCTGGAATACTGTTCCCATATTTGGAGTGCGGCACCTAAACATATCCTGAGGCTATTGGATTCTGTCCAAAAAAGGGCAATTCGTCTCGTCGGTGATGCCTCGCTTACAAACTCGCTCACTTGTCTGGAACACCGTAGAAAAGTTGGCGATTTGTCTCTATTTTATAGATATTTTCATGGGCGATGCTCTTCTGAAATATCAACAATCGTTCCTGCTTTGGCAGTCTCTTCGAGATTAACCCGTCAAGTTCAGTCATCACACCCCTTCGTGGTCACTTTGGAGACCTGCAGAACATCACTTTCCAAAGACTCGTTCATCCAACGAACAGCGAGGCTTTGGAACTCATTGCCTAGGGAGGTGTTCCCCGAGGCATACAACCTTCAGAAATTTAAGAAGAACACCAACTCCTACCTTCTTTCCCTAGGTTCCCACGATGTTCTCTGAACATTACAGGATATCCCTTTTCGTGGGAACCAGAACATGAAAAAAAAAAAAAATGACTCAAACATTCCAAAATTATACCCTGAAACCAAATGAGCCTAACTTTCAGAATAATTTCCAAAAACAATTTCAAAATATCAGACCTAGCTACCAACCACCAAACTTAGGAACTCAACCAAAATTTCCTAGTCAACCTATAAATATTCAACCAAAGCCTATTCCACAAAGATTCTTTTCGAATCAACAAGTTTTTGGAAGAAATAATCCAAACAATAATAATGTTTGGAAACCAAAAAATCAACCACAGCTAAACAAACCTACTCCAATGTCTTCAGTTACAAGACCATATGTACCAAATCAGTATAGAAATGCATTTCAATCCCAATCTAGGCCAACATTCACGTCAGAAGAGTTATATCAAATAAATGAACCTTCTACCTCGTATAGTGTGGAAGATAATAACTTTATCCAAACCGTATATGAACAGACAGACTTACAAAATTGCATGACGGAAGAACAATTACCTATTGAACAACAAGATATCAATGACACTTTTCAAAATGACTTTCAATTAGATGAAATTCAAAATCATGATTATGAGGATCCAAATTTTATGTCACAAGCCTCTGGAAAAATGATTACTTAGAGATAAATACTATTGATCAGCGTAAACTCCCATATATTTCTATAGAAATTTCCGGATATAGGAATTTAAATTTATTATTGGACTCTGGAAGTCATATATCTATCATGAATCCAATTATTGCAAAAAATCTTTTTTCTGAATTTATCATAACTAAACTGAATATAATTAAAACTTCTTGCGGGAACCAGTGTGCAAAATTTGAGGCACGTATACCTGCTTCCAATGAATTCCAATCAAAACAAAAAATAAATTTCACTGTTTTTGATTTCCATCCATTTTTCGATGGATTGATAAGTTTTAAAGATTTGAAAAATATGGGATTTAATTGGAACATACAAGACAATTATCTCTATAGGGATAAAATTTATATTCCAGTAAAACAATGTTCACCATCAGACTACAACACTTATAAAATATCAGTTAATGAGCATGAAATATTGAGAACTCAAGTACCTGTGAATTCTCTAAACAATGGAACATTTTATCTTCCCAAACAGCAAATAAACTCTCATTGTTTCATACCAGAATGTATAACTACAGTAGAAGACGGGCGTGCAATTGTTGAAATACATAATACTAATTCCGAAGATACTTACATTTCATTGGCACAACCTTTTGCAGTAATTCCAATTGAAAATTTTGAAATTTGTCAATTTGAACTCAATAATTTCAATTCATGTGTAGATTCCTCACAAATTGAAAATTTGATAAGAACGACCACCTGAATGGAGAAGAAAAATACCAAATATTGAAACTTTGTAAAAAATTCCATACTGTATTTCATTATCCAGACTCACTATCTTCCACCACACAAACGACACATCAAATAATAACAACTGATGAAAACCCTATATTCACAAAATCATATCGCTTCCCTCAGGTACATAAACAGGAAGTGAATAGACAGATTGAACAAATGTTAAATGACGGTATAATAAAAACCAGTTCAAGTCCTTGGTCCAGTCCCATTTGGATTGTTCCAAAAAAATTAGACGCCAGTGGACAACCTAAGTGGCGCATTGTGATAGACTACCGTAAATTGAACGATAAGACCATTCAAGACCGTTTTCCCATTCCAAACATTGATGACCTACTAGACAAATTAGGTAAAGCACAATACTTTACCACCCTCGATTTGGCTAGCGGTTTTCACCAAATTAGAATGCACCCAAATAGTATAGCGAAAACAGCTTTTTCTACTGACTCAGGACATTATGAATTTCTCAGAATGCCTTTTGGGCTCAAGAATGCCCCCTCCACTTTCCAGCGCATGATTAAAGAAGTCCTAAAACAACACGTAAATAAAATTTGTCTAGTTTACATGGATGATGTAATAATATTCTCAACTACATTGGATGAACACATAACAAATATAAAAACAATATTTTCGAAATTTCTAGAACTTAACCTCAAAATTCAACCAGATAAAAGCGAGTTTCTACATAAACAAGTAGAGTTTTTAGGACACATTATAACAACAGAAGGAATAAAACCCAATCAGAAAAAATTGAATGCCATCGCAAATTTTCCTCTACCTAAGACCCACAAAGACATAAAAAGTTTTCTAGGTATGGTGGGATTTTATAGAAAATTCATAGACAATTTAGCCAAAATTACGAAACCAATGACACTTTGTTTACGAAAAGGACGGAAAGTAGAACACACTCCTGAATTCTTACAAGCCTTCAATTTATGTAAACAACTTCTTTGTAACGATCCTATTCTTAAATATCCTGACTTCCATAAAACTTTTACAGTGACTTCTGATGCATCAAATTATGCCATTGGTGCAGTACTCTGCCAAGATAATAAACCAGTCTGCTTTGCTAGTAGAACTCTCAACCCAAATGAAATCAATTATTCTGCTATTGAGAAGGAACTTTTATCAATAATTTGGGCCGTGAAATATTTTTGGCCTTACTTATTTGGTAGACACTTTAAAATACGCACTGATCATAAACCTCTCAAATGGCTTCACAGCTTGAAGGACCCAAGTTCAAAACTCGTTAGGTGGAAATTGTTACTATCCGAATTTGATTACGAAATTGATTACATCAAGGGCAGAGAAAATGTTGTAGCTGACGCACTCTCTAGAAACCCCCCTGACAATACTTCCATAATTAACGAAACCGGAGATATTGACGACACAATACAAGACTTCATAAAAGAATCAGAAAATTATGCCACAACAACAATTCATACAGCACAGGAAATGCCAGTTATGACTTTCCCCTATTCTGATAAACCTTTGAATTATCATAAGAAACAAATGATGATCAAAATAGTAGACTCGAATAAGGCAATACTTTGCCATCATGAAAACATTTTTGGAAACCAAAGATTTTATATAAGCTTACGACAACGCCATATAGATGATGACCTGGAGGAATTCATAGCCAACCTCACAATTAATCAAACTTACTTTTTATATTTCATGAACAAAGATCATGAAAGGCTTTTTATTTCTTCTATTCAAGAAAAACTTATTCGGATCTCTTCAAAATTGATCATTTGCTCAACAAAACTCACGGATGTGAAAGAAAATGAAAGACTGGATAAAATACATTATCATCACGTGTACAAAACAGGACATCGGGGTATTACCACTACAATTGAATCATTGAAAAAAAATTATAATTGGCCAAACTTGGTTAAAGACGTGACTAATTATATAAATGACTGTAATATCTGCCAAAAGGCTAAATACGAAAGAACACCTAATACTTTCACTTTTCAAGCTATACCGGTTGGAAAGAAATCTTTCGAACGCGTGCATATTGATAGTTTATCAATTGCTAAAGAAAAATGTCTATCAATTATTGACACATTCTCAAAGCTTGCCCAAGCATACCCCATTGCTGGAATAAACGCAATTAGTATTTTAGATGGACTTTTGACATTCATTTCCCACTACGGAATTCCTCAAACTATTACCTGTGATGGAGGGTCCGAATTTTATAACGACAACTTTAAAGATTTCTGTAAAACACACAAAATTTCGATTCACTTCACGACCCCCAAAAATCCTAACTCTAATAGTTACATAGAAAGATTCCACTCTACAATTCTCGAACACATTAGATCCCAAACACATCAGAATCCCTCAGAACTTTTGAATACTTTGATGAAATACGCATTATTACATTACAATAATTCCATTCAGTCAGCCACAGATCATACACCATTCGAAGTGGTCTCTGGTAACTTCTCTTCCAAAGATCCTTTTGACATCGTTGAAAAAGATGTGGTCACTAAGTATGTCCAAGACCACAAAGAACATCTGCAAAGGATATATCCAGAATTAAGTAAACAAATGGATAAGACAAAAACCAAACAACTTCAGAAAATCAATAAAACTAGGACAGATCCCCCTCTTCTGACAGATAAAGACCAACTTTATCACAAAGAAAATCCTAGGGATAAACTAGCCGCACGTTTCACCCAAGTTAAAGCTGTAGCACAAACGATAAATAAAATTCGTACTGAAACTTCGAAATACTCTAAACATAACCTAAAGAAACGCAAAAAAAACTAACACTGTTTTTTTGTTGCAGATGAGAATTCGCCTGCTTTTCTCATCCTTCTATTTTATCCATATTTATGCCTCTATTCAACGCTTATCTAACCCAATTATGCCTATATTACTCAAACCAAGTAGAATTATATCCAGTAAACATACATTTGTTAGCTATCTAAACATAAGTGATCTTTTCCATATCCATTCTAAATTTGAAAATCAATTACTTCTGCTCAAAAAGATAACCTCTGCTGACGGCATACTTTTTCAACAAGCTGATATGCTCTCTTTTCAATCTGAACATCTTCTGAAAATTATTCAACCTCACAGCATTCATAAAAGAGGACTGTTCAATATTGTTGGTAAAATTAATAAATGGCTGTTTGGAACATTGGACAGTGATGACGGTGAAAGAATCAACACTATCCTTTCTCACTTAGGAACCATTGATCACATGATGCATGAGAAAATTAATGATGAGATAACTCTTACTCAACAATTCTTGAATTCAACCAATCATACTCTTTTTGCAATTCAACATAATTTACAAATACTCTCCTCTTCTATAAACTGTATTTCTGTCGAAATTGACATACAAAGCCATCTGATCTTATTGATTAATTCGATCACTTCTTTTAATAACCAACTGAACCAAATCGTAAATGCTGTAACTTTTGCAAATTTTAACAAGGTTCACCCTACATTTTTGTCTCTTGATAACTTATACTCTCTCATCACACAAATGAAATTATTATATCCAGATAATCAAATTGCAAAATTTTCTATCCAATATAGTTTTTATACCTTTCTTGGTATTCAACTGTTGTTCACTGACGAGAGAATTGTTTTTTTAATACATTTTCCCATTTTGAAACCATTTGAATTACATACTTACTTTATCTATCCTATTCCTATCAGCAACCAAATTATTTTACCTCCTAAACCTTACCTTTCCTCAATGAGAAACTTGGCATATACCAGTTCCAAGATGAATTATGTGAATTTTTGGAAGATATCTACTTCTGCCACAACCACTTGCAAATGGACAAAAACTGCATCATTGACATTTTAATGAACAATAAGCCAATATTGTTCATTATTTCCTGTCAACTAAACCCACTACACATCAGATAACACCAGAAGCTGTTCTTTTCACAACTCCGGTGACTACACGGATTACAGAGGGCTGCTCTATTCAAACTCACCATGAGCTAACTCCTGGCAGCTATCTACTTATTATACCACCCAAGTGTTATTTCCTAATTGGACAAGAGAAATTTCTTCATGGAAATGACGCATTATCTCCAGTTACATTACTGCATCTACCTTTACTCAATATGTCCACATTACTGGCGCAACCTGCTACCATCCATTTACGTAGTCTTGACTTGGAAGAAATCACACATCTAACTTCCACATTTGATGCCCAGCAGCCGTTCAGCCTACCACAGGATCCTGATAAGGACTCCACAGGAATACCATTATGGCTCCTTATACTCATTGGCACTGCTGTCTGCCTCTTTTTCTGCTGTGGTGTAACATATTACTACAAAATTTGTTACCCCTATACATTGGCGCAACATTGGCGTGCCCAGAGATCTCTCTACCGATAATTATCTCTGAACAGCTTGCTATTTCCCATACTCCGAATTTGTATTACTATGCAATATACCATACTTTATCTTTTATACCGAATGTCTAGGAATTGTTAACTTTTCATTTCTATTCAGTAAGTCTTTGTTCCCAAAATGTATAAAACCTGATGTAACCATTATTCAGAAGTTCAGTCATAATAAAGTTTTCTTCACGCTTGTCACCAGCTTTGAATCATTACGAACCTAGAGTGGTTCAAGAAGGAGAGAATTACGTTATTATTGTTCTCACAAAATCGAGTAGTGCCTTCCGAACCAAAGGCTGCGAGGGCACTATCGTAATTAAATCCCGAACATACCCGATTGACCAGTGCCGTGTTTCGCCCCTTTTCCGCCATTACGAAGGAATTGATAAATACTTACGGATTTGGTTGAACCGTATCGTTTTTGAGAAAACAGCAAAATATTATTTATTTTGAATGTTGCGATACAAAAGGAAATGAAAATAAATCCGTGCACGTACTTTTTTCGCAGATTCCGAATGACTTAATCGCGACTGTGGCCTGAATTAAGATGATATTCCTGATATATCTATATTCGATACTATTCTCAAGTGGAAGAGTGATCAAATGTGAATAATTTCACGTCAGAAAAAAGGATTTATTTGATATCGCAGAATCGAGCTGCCATAAAATAATTCCTTGCTATTGAAATCACGGGGGTGTACACTGAGAAACATGAACTTTCAGAAAAACATTATTTTCGATATCGTAAGAAACGACTGCCAGAATGAAATCTAGTCAGAACTATTCCTTATCACTCGTAGAATCGAGCTGTGATAAAATAATTCCTTGCTATTGAAATCTCGGGGGTGTACACTGAGAAAATGAATTTTCAGAAAAAATTATTTTCGATATCGTAAGAAACGACTGCCAGAATGAAATCTAGTCAGAACTATTCCTTATCACTCGTAGAATCGAGCTGAGGTAAAATAACTCCTTGCTATTAAAATCTCGGGGTGTACACTGAGAAAATGAATTTTCAGAAAAAAATATTTTTGATATCGTAAGAAACGACTGCCAGAATGAAATCTAGTCAGAACTATTCCTTATCACTCGTAGAATCGAGCTGTGATGAAATAATTCCTTGCTATTGAAATCTCGGGGGTGTAAACTGAGAAAAATGAATTTTCAGAAAAAAATTATTTTCGATATCGTAAGAAACGACTGCCAGAATGAAATCTAGTCAGAACTATTCCTTATCACTCGTAGAATCGAGCTGTGATAAAATAATTCCTTGCCATTGAAATCTCGGGGGTGTACAATGAGAAAAATGAATTTTCAGAAAAAAATTATTTTCGATATCGTAAGAAACGACTGCCAGAATGAAATCTAGTCAGAACTATTCCTTATCACTCGTGAGTCGAGCTGTGATAAAATAATTCCTTGCTATTGAAATGTCGGGGGTGTAAATTGAGAAAACTGAATTTTCAGAAAAAAATTATTTTCGATATCATGAGAAACGACTGCCAGAATGAAATCTAGTCAGAACTATCTTTATTCACCGTAGAACGAGCTGCGGATAAATACCCTGTTGAATGGGTAGAAAATGAATTTTTCAGAAAAAATCATTTCAATAGATTAAAGAAACGACGTCAGAAACGAAATAGAACCATTCCATCGTAGAATCATTGGGATGGAATAATTTATGGCTTGAAATTCGGGGTGTAAACTGGAGAAACAAATTGTGAAAAAAAAAATCAGAGTACACCCCTCGAAATTAACAGCAAATTATCACAGTTCGATCTCTACGAGTGATAAGGAATAGCCTGACTAGATTACTAGGTAGCTGTTTCACATACCGAAAATAATTTTTTCTCTGAAATCTATTTTTCAGTTTACACCCCCCGACATTTCAATAGCAAGGAATACTGGTCACAGCTCGATTCTACGAGTGATAAGGAATAGTTCTGACTAGATTTCGCTGTAAGTAGCCGTTTCTTACAATATCGAAAAAAAAAAATCTCGAAAATTCTATTTTCCGTGTACACCCCCAAATAGTACACTATTTTATCACAGCTCGATTCTACGAGTGATAAAGAATAGTTCTGACTAGATTTCCATTCTGGTAGCTGCTTTATTGAGACGAAAATATTTCTTTTCTGAAAACGGCCTTCTAGGCACCCCTCGAGATTTCAAAGGAGTTATTTTAATTTCCAGCTCTGATTCTGCATGAGTGATAAGTGGAATAGTTCCTGACTAGATTTCATCTGGCGAAGCTGTTTTAACATCAAAATAATTTTTCTGAAATCATTTTCTATGTGGCAACCCCTAGACTATAGCAAGGAATTCATTTTGACGCAGCCCATCCACTAGTGATAAGGAACAGTTCTGGAGGACTTACCTGGCAGTCGTTTCTCATGGGATATCGAAAAATATTTTTTTTCTCTGAAAAATTCAGTTTCTTCTCTAATTTTACACCCCCCACATTTCCAATAGCAAGGAATTATTTTATCAAGCAGCTCTTAATCCATAGATAAGGAATAGTTCTTGACTAGATTTCATCTGGTGTCGTTTTAATATATCATACCACTCTTTTCGAAAATTCATTTTCATCAGCACAACTCCTCAGGTTCGTACTGGCAAGGAGTCATTTTATCACAGCCTCGATTCACGAGTGATCAGGAATAGTTCTGGCTAGATTTCATTCTAAACAAGCTTACTATTGACGAAAATATTTTTTTTTCTGAAAATTCATTTTCCTCAGAGAGCACACCCTCGAAATTCCCTAACAAAGTACCATTTTCATACCATGAGTGATAAGAATAGTTCTTGACTAGATTTCATTGTGGCAGCTGTTTATTACATCGAAAAAAAAAAAAATCTGAAAATTCATTTTTCCTCAGTGTACACCGAGATTTCCAATAGCAAGGAATTATTTTATCACAGCTCGATTCTACGAGTGATAAAGAATAGTTCTGACTAGGATTTCATTCTGCAGTCGTTTCCCTACGATATCGAAAATATTTCTTTCTCTGAAAATTCATTTTCCTCTATGCAACTCAGATTTCAATGGCAAGTGAGTTATTTTATCACAAACATCTCAAATATGATAAGGAATAGTTCTGACTAGATTTCATCTCTGGCAGTCGTTTCAATATCAAAAATAATTTTTTTCTGAAAATTCATTTTTCTCAGTACACCCCAGATTTAATAGCAAGGAATTATTTTATCAGTAGCTCGATCACTAGTGGATAAGGAATAGTCTCTGAGGATTACTCAGCTGCTTTAGATATCGAAATATTTTTTTTCCGAAAACGCCTAATTTATTAACTCTGACATTTCAATAGTATAGAATTATTTTATCACAGCTCGATTCTACTGATGGATAAGGGAAGTAGCTCGACCAGATTTCGTTGTGGCAGTCGTTTCTTACAATATCGAAAAAATTTTTCTGAAAATTCATTTTTCTCAGTGTGTACACCCCCGAGATTCTCAATATAGTGGAATTATTTTATCACAGCTCGATTCTACGAGTGATAAAGAATAGTTCCGACCTAGATTCTTCATCTCTGGCAGTCGCTCTTACGATATCGAAAAAATATTTCTTCTGAAAATTCCATTTTCCGTGTAACTCCCTGATTTAAATGGCAAGGAATTATCTTTTATCACAGCCTCGATTCTACGAGTGATAAGGAAGGCTCTAATTTGATTGATTCTAGCTGTTTTGGCAATATCAAAATATTTTTTCTGAAAATTCATTCTTCTGTGTACACCCCCTCGAGATTTCAATAAAGGAATTATTTTTATCACAGCTCGATTCACTAGTGATAAGGAATAGTTCTGACGATTTTCATTCTGGGTAGTCGTTCTCGGTGATATCGAAAATAATTTTTTCTGAAAATTCAGTTTCAATTTACACCCCGACATCCTCAATAGCAAGGAATTATTTTATCACAGCTCGACTCACGAGTGATAAGGAATATTCCGACTAGATTCTCATCTGGCAGTCGTTTCTTACGATATCGAAAATAATTTTTTCTGAAAATTTTATTTTCTCATTGTACACCCTGAGATTTCAATGGCAAGATATTTACTTGTTCGATCTTTTAATGAGTGATCAGGAATAGTTCTGGCTAGATTTCATTCTGGCAGTCGTTTCACGAATCAAAAAAAATTTTTTTTTTAAAATTTCTTTTTTTCTCGGTAATTTAAAAAGAATATAACTGACCCCAAGGGGATAAGGAATAGCCCTGACAGATTTTTAAAATTTTTTACAACGAAAATTTTTTTTCAAAACCCTTTCCCCCTTTTAACCCCCGGGGAAATTTTAAAAAGAAAAATTTTATTTTACCCCCCTGACCCTTTGGGGAAAAGTTTGCCCAGATTTTCTTTTTAGTCGTTTCCCGAAAAAAAAAAATTTTTTTTTTTCCGAAAATTCATTTTTTTCAGTACACCCCCAAATTTTTAAATAAGGAGTTTTTTTTTTGGGAGAAAAAGGGGCCCTGAAATTTGGGGGTCCCTTGATTGAAATTTTTTTTTGAAAATTATTTTTCTTTTTATTGGGGGATTTTTTTTTTTAAATGGGGAAATTGTTATTTCGTTTATATCGAAAATAATTTTTTTGAAAGTTCTTTTGGGGGCCCTTCGTGATTTTCAAAAAAGGGGACCACAGGCTCGTTTTTTACGAGGATAAAATTTTGCTTTTTTTTATTGGGGGGGGTTACTATCAAAAATAGGGTTTTTAAAAAAATTTTCATTTTTGGGTACACCCCCGAGATTTAAAAAAAAATAAATTTTTAAAAAAAAAAAAATATTTTCGATATCGTAAGAAACGCCCGCCAGAATAAAACGCCAGAACCTTTCCCCGATCACCGTAGAATCGAGCTGGATAAAATAATTTGCCATTGAAATGGGGGGTGTACAATAAAAAAAAAAGGAATTTTCAGAAAAAAAATTTTCGATATCGTAAGAAACGACGCCAGAATGAAATCTAGTCAGAATTTTCCCCCATCACCGAGTCGAGGGGATAAAATAACCCGCTTTTAAAAAAAAAAAAAAAAAAAATGCGGGGTGTAAATTGAGAAAATTTTTAAAAAAAAAAATTAAATTTTCGAAAAGGGAAAACGAACTGGAAA
>JAFIRS010003948.1:0-107076 GCA_018342105.1 Gonioctena quinquepunctata | reverse complement strand
GAATCCATAGATTTTTTATATCCATAGCATAAATAGAAATAAAATGAAATAAAATAAAATAAAATGTTTTTTTTATTGTGTCGGGAGGTTATCCTCAACGAATTATATATATATATATATATATATATATATATAATATTCAATGTGATCATTTCATTTGAATTGTGTTGGTTGAATCAGTCACACCACACAGCTGAAGCACTATGAAGCGAGTAGTGATAAATGAAAATAATAATGTATCCTACTATTTGGTAACTTGGACTTACGCTCATAAACATGCCAGAAAAATGTATTGGCAATATGTGGCAGCAGATCGAATGAGATTCCGAAGAAGAATCTGTGAACATTATTGATCCAATATTGAATGCCGTTCATAGACTGAAAATATTCCATCAAAGATTTTGTGATTGATAAATAAATGTATAGTATAAACTATATAGCGTCATGTTTCATTTTCCCAAGTGAAATCGAGTATTTGTAGAAAATCTTGAATTTATGATATATCATTGTGGTCCCATATATATATATATATATATATATATATATATATATATATATAAATAATATAATATAATAAGTATAAAATATTATCCGACAAGCAATTCGGTTTCAGGGAAAATGTTTCCACACAAGATGCGATAGTTTCCCTAACAAATAATGTATTTTCTGCCCTAGATAAAAGTATGCCTTGCCTATGTATGTTTATAGATCTAGCTAAAGCATTTGACACTGTTAGTCACCCACTACTTATGGAATCTCTAGAGGATATCGGAATAAGAGGTAAACCCTCACACTCTTCGAAAGCTATATTTCGAACAGAATCCAATGTGTAAGAGTCCGGGCTGAGTACAGTGATAAGCTTCCCGTGGAGTTTAGGGTACCAAAAGGGACAGTTCTGGGACCGATCTTATATTCGATATATATCAATAATTTGTTCAAAATTGAGAGCTCTGAAAAATCATAGGCTTCGCAGACGATACGGCCATCGTTTACAAAGCAGCTACCTGGGGGGAGTTAAAATGACAGTACAAACCGATATTTCTCGTATCAAACATTGGTTTGATCAGAAGTTGTTAACAATAAATTTGGAAACCCAGTATATACCATTCACATGCTACGAATCCAAGACACCTGATTTTAACTATACAGAAATATATGAAGAAGGATCGTTTTCCCATATACTACCATCAAAAAGTGTTAAGTACTTGGGTGTACTCATTGATGACCATTTGGAGGGGGATGTCCATATCAAATACGTAATAAAAAACTACAATTTATTCTATATAAATTCAGACACCTTTGTCGCATTACCTCAGAAAGAACTAAAAATTGTGTATTTTGCACTTGTAGATAGTCATCTGAAATACGGCATCTTGGCTTGGGGTGCAGCACTCAGAAAACACATAACACCTTTAGAAATACTACAACGAAGATTCTTGAAACTCATGTTACATAAAAATGGGACTACTCAACAGAACTGACTTTTCACTGAGTCAGGAGTGCTTGACCTCAGGCAGGAATTCAGTTATAAATGTATGATCAATTATCACATAAGTAAGAAATTAAAAAAGCAATCATGAATATGACACACGTAGAAAAAATTACACTTAAATCCTTCATGACAAAATCTATAGGACAAAGATCAAATGAGTTCTTAGCGCCCAAACTCTACAACAGCATCCCCGATGAACTTAAAACATGTCAAAAAAACATTTAAAAAAAGTCTAAAAAAATTTGTGCTGACCTGCCCTAGGGCATACGTTCATGGTTTGATAAAACGAAAATATAATTAAATAAAGTTACATTTCATAAGGTATCCGGATAGGTAAGTATTTTGTTTCCATATCGCATCTCCCGTGCAACCAATTCCAGATGAAATTGATCCAAATTCAAATATTCTAAAAGTCAATGTTGAATAAATCTACTGTTTCTTGCTTTAATTTTAATTTTTTATTGTGTTCTTTCATAAATTATTTAGTTATTATAGTATTTATGTGTGTATTTTTTATATTTTTATATATTTTATATTTATATTCTTAATTGCTACACTGTCTCGGAACAAGTATTTTACTTACCGAGTATATTTACTCATCATATCATTTATTTTAGTATTTAGTATTTGTTACCCATTCTCCATTTCATTAATGCCTGTCGTGTGATATTCAATAGGACGTTCTAGTGGAGTTTTCATTATTTTTATCTTATACTACTTCTATTATAACGTATTGTATTGCTTATATTATTATGTGAGTGAATAAATTTATTATTATTATTATTATTATATATATATAAATGTTTTGATTTCCAAATATATTTGAGAATTATTACTTGATAAAGTAGAGAGTGGCGCCCGTGCCCACTCATTCCCGTGGATGGTGCCCCAACCTCGCACCATCCTTGTGTGTACCTACCCATGAGAATGTACACCCCAATATCTAGTTTACCCCTCACAAATAATCATATAACTCGTCTAAGAATACGACATCATTAGCACAACCACAATTTTCATTGCATTCGTGGACGTTTCCATCAAAATCCCAATCGATAGAATCTTCAGATTCGTCAGAAGACGAAGTGGATGAGTCTGAGTCTGAATCTGACTCATATGATTGATCAGAAGAGGAGCTGACTTCATTCACTTGAATGGAGCCATCACCAGCTGGCAACTCCAATAAACTTGGTTGTGGTGAATCACCACGTTCAAACATATTACTAGTGGAATCGGCAGCGGCTTTGGTTACTTCTGACATGATGTTCAGAAGTGAGGAAATGATCGACATGTGATTCCATTTATATCATTCAGAGGAGTGGAGGGGATATGTCAGGAGTTGAGGTAAAGCGCGAAGTGAGAATGTAGTCAATCATTCAAGTTTCAAATAGACTTATTTCCATCAGTAATTTGAATATTTTTTGTAAATATAATGTGATTTATAAATTATTTTTGTTATTTTAATTATAAATTATTTTCTCTGTCCCGGATTATATTGAATATTTGGAAAAAAAAAAGTCATATATCATTGTGTGCGCACCGATGTTCTTCAACTTTCATCATTCTGATGTATAGCTGTTGTATTATTAAATAACATTGATATTTTTTTTTGGATGGACTAGGGGGTGACGCCCCGTGCGCGCTCCTCCTGTGGATGGCGCCCCAACCTCGCACCATCCTGTTTGTACCTACCCGTGAGAATGTCCACCCCAATATAAAAAGTCCACCCCTAATCGTCGATCATGATGACATCATCATCATCATCGTCTATCACGATGATACCGTCATCATCGTCTATCACGATGACATCATCATTCTCGTCGCCACTCACATCATCGTCCTCCGGCTGTTGCACTGCCGGCCGTCTGCGTCCGGGTCTACGGAAATGCATGAGATCCCAGCATGGATCCTGATAATTTCTTTCCCACTCCGCATCACTGACACAGTCGCAGTATTCATTGCAAACATGTTCATTGTCCGACTCTGCCGAATCACTCATCGACCAGTCGTCATCCCTCCAAAATGTTCGGGCACTTGACGACGATGAGTCCGACTCATAACCTCCTGCTGCTGCTGGCGGTCCTCTGCTGGACGAACTGACCTCTTCTCCTTGGATGGGGCCATCATCTGCTGACGGCTCCAACAAACTTGGTGGTGGTGAATCACCACGTTCCAACACATAACTACTGGAATCAGCAGCGGCTTTGGTTACGTCTGACATGATGATCAGAAGTGAGGAAATGATCAACGTGTGATCTTATTTATATCATTCAGAGGAGTGGAGGGGATATGTCAGGAGTGGGGTTAAAGTGAGTAGTAGGAATGTGGTCGATCATTTCGAGTTTCAAAAAGTCCAAGTCTCACTATTTAGTTAAGAATATTTTATGTGTATACTAAATAAGAGTTCACTAGATTTTATTTTTATTTCAACATTGATCTATTTGCTTTTCAGAAGAGAAAATCAATTCGAGCTCAGAATTTTTTTTTGTATTAAGACCAATTTCACCATATGCAGCAATGTTTATTGTTTGGAAGTAGAAAAAATTATGGGACTGTTACTAGGAAAGGTAATTCATTCAAAAACAGACAACATCAAAATAAATTTATATTAAAAAAAATATACAATATATGCAACTATCCTTCATGATCCATTATTTCAAATGGAACTAGCTATTGCATTAGCAACATATATCTGCCAATTTCACTTGAAACAATGGATCTTTACAGCGGGCACAAAATTCTGAATCGATATCAACCAACTTCCTTCTCACGTGCATATCAGACGCCCAACACCGTTGGTTGAAATTGATCATGCCGCTGTAAGTCGTAAAACATAGAAAACATAAATTCCGCACTCCATTTCTTGTCATCACCTCAGTTAAACTGTAATTGACACAGTAGAGGATGTCATCCTGGTTGGCTACTGACGCAGTATTTAGCTCTCTGCCTCTGGACAACTCTTCATCCAAGTCGTCGAAGACGTCTTCACCTAGCCCCTCATCATCGGCAATCAAATGATCGTCTTCGTCTTCGTCATCCAATGCTCCCTCATCGTTGACGGCCTCCACTGCTGCTGCTGGTTCTGCCTCTGCTGCATCTGTTTCACCTGCAGCTTCTACTTCTTCTTCTTCCATGAAGCCTGCTTCCTCTTGAATATTCAATTCTTCCATCATGTTGACAACTTCTTCAACGGCACGTTTGAAACACATTTTGATAATTCTAAATAAGATACAAGTTTTCGAATGAAGTCCTACCGTTGCAGGAATCAATTTATATGATTTTGGTACGAATCCCACTCCAAAAAACTCACACATACCGAAACATGAAGATGAGTCGTAGAAATAACTTCCATACCCCACTCCTCAAGACATCCACTTGCCTAAGGCGTGTAAACATCACCCATCCTGCATATTGCCAGGTTGTGACATACTATGTCCATATAAATTTGTAGCATCCAAATATGAAATGAATGATGATTGCTCATTGGGATCGAAATCAGGCAGAAACTTATGATTTGCTATATGCTTCCTATCGCTACATTGACTAATACCTCCACGGATGCCTTTTTTGAAAAAAAATATCAAATCAATGTCAGTTAGCAGTTCAAGTTCAATATTTGTATATTCAACATTGCATCCCAAGATAATCCAGGTGCAGTATAATATTGAGCTGGATCCAACTTATATGTATCTAAACAAATCCGTCTAAAATTCTCGAAAATATCACACAGTAGTAGGACATCAGATTTAAAATATAAGTCCGAATATTCTCCAAGACTCTTACATTCAAATAGTTCCCAAACACGTTCGGCTCTCATATAATCTTTCTCTGATACATGTTCCTCATTCAAATTGTCATAAAACTGATTTTTTGTTGGTAAATTAGGATGATCCAATTTATTGATGTTGTCCACAGAGCTATATGGGAAAACACCTTTCTGCCTCATCAAATTGAATTTTCTTAATCGGGAAAACATTTTAACATCTCTACACATTGCTTATCACTCAAATTTGCACCCAACTTTTCCAATGAACTTGACATAAACTTGAAGCTATCTATAAATCTCATTTTCAAAAAAGTTTTCTTAATTTTTCCTTCTTTACTTTGATAGCTATGTGTGTAGAGATGTTTTGTAAACGAAATGTATTTTTCCTTAGTTCGGGGAATAACATCAACCTTATCCTTTTCCTCATACAATTCTTTAATGAACATATGGCAATCATAACCACTCATATTATGGCATAAAATGGGAATGAAATTTGGTATTTTGAAATTCAAATTACAGGCAGAGTGCGCTGCTGGATATCTTTTTCTCCCTTTGAGATGGCAGTGGTCTCTGACTCTAACATCCCCTTCTGTGAAAGGTTTTTCACATATACCACAAGTGGTGGCATTATGAAATTCCCTTTCCTCTTCTGGGGTTTAGTCATTGGTTTGACATACCTCAAATGATTATTATATATATTTCTTAAATCTTCTTCTATTCGCATTGTGAAAACCTTTGCCGCATCAGCACCTCTATATGAAACAAATTTTGTTAATTTATCATCAAAGGAACATTTTATTAGACAAGCAAATGAGTAAGCTTTGTGTTGGAAGGTTCTATTCGTGTACGCGATTTCGGGATTCGGTTCGGTGGTTTGTATAGGCTTCAGAATCGATTCAAAATCTGCATATACTACAAAAGGTACATTCATTTGTGTTTCGAAATTTTCGAACATTAATGTATTACCGGCAACCATTTTCGCAAATTTATTCATTCTGAAATCAGTTTGCGGCACTGTTGTACATACATGATTACAATCATGCATCTGGTGACGCAATAGTAATCGCTCATTCAAAAAGTACAATAAACATCCATCACAGAAATATTATTTTTGTTCATGAGCTGAAATTTGACTTGACACCAATCTTGAAAGATCTTTTATCCAACAATAATGACTATTTCCGACCTCATCTGTGATAAGCAATAAATTGACATGTCTTCTGAGTTTTCTCTGAGAGTATCGCAAGGGCCCAATCACCCCATATTTGACTCTCTTATTCTCAATCTTAGATTCCAAACCATAAACATTGACTGAAATATCATTCAGATACTCAAACATTTTTATATCACGTAATTTCACTGGAAAATCCATACCTGTTACATTCAAGACAGTCTCATAATGTGGATAGGATGACACCTCCGACACTTTATTATTTGTGGGAAATAATGCAGATGTCACGGCCCATGCAAAGCAGCATTGGTCTTCATTTTTTATGTTGACAACACCTTTTCTTCTCTCAATGAATTCGGGAAGTTTCATGTATGATGATCCACCAAGTGGACTGTATTTGTTTATGTTCACCTCAAGGAACATAATTTTCTCGCAACTCCATCCTGAAAAAATTACTTTCATCAAACCTTTCATCATTTGCAACAATTATAACTACAAACCTGAATCACGCTCCTCAAACTCCGTACTATGGGCAATTATAATGTCACGAAATGCATCGAATAATCCATTCAAATCAGTTGATCGATCTGCTATACGATTGGGAGAATTGAACGATTTGATGTCTGTCAATTCCTGGGTTTGAATGATATAACTTCCAAACACTTCCATGTTGACCTTGATGGAGTTGTGCAATTTGATGCTTTTTTCCAATAGCTCGAGTACTTTATGCTTGATATCATTGAAAAAAGGTGTGTACTCAGTATACATATTCTCACTAGATACTCTGTAGCTGGAAATGCGACATTTGAATGCGTTTTTAATGAGGTGTACACCACCACCCAAGTGAACACATGAATTCGTCCTATGTGCGAGTGTTCTATTGTGAGAGTTGACTTGACAATATGGGATTATCACATTACAACAATTACATGTATAGAGTGGTGCAGGTGGTGAGTCATCGCCATTGTTCAATTTAACTCGTTTCACTGAAGGACCTCCCTGGCAAGTTTCCCTTTGATGCCGACGTAGATTATCCCCACGAGTGAAATCTTCACCACAATCACACGAATACATTTCAGCAACTTGTTTTCAATAGATCACTGGAGGAGACACTGATTCGAAATACTCTTCTCCTGGAATATTTCAATAAAATATTCCCACCCTACAACAAGTCCGATGCGATGCGCAATCTGTATGGATTTGAGGGGATTCTCTTGACATTCAGCGCACTCATCAATAATCGCAGTACACTCTTAGCTCTCTCACAGGACGAACGCCCTCCTCGCTTGGAGAGTGCAAGGATTCATGAAGGTCATGACCACACAAAATATGTATGCCTACACCACAGCTTTAGTCAAGGTCAAACAAAAAAAATCAAGATCAAATCTTAAGGTTGACGAAACAATCCCACATCAAAACTCAAGGTCAAATCTCAAAGTCAAAACTTAATGTAATGAATCTCAAGGTCAAACTCAAGGTCAAAACTGAAGTCGAATCTCAAAGTCGATCAAACCCAATGTCAAAACTCAATGACAAATCTCAAAGTCAAATCTCAAGGTCAATTACACACCACATTGCACACCTGCAACCATTCAAGGTCACACGTGACGTCATAGTGGTGGGGGGAGACCCAGAATCGGCTTAAATCTCCTACTAGGAAGATTCTGCACTTTTTTATTTCCAATGTGTGGCAAGCTGTTTTTTGCACCATGTATATCACAGGTCGATTTCAGATATATCGTTTGAGAGAGTCACTAACGTACAATATTTGACCTAAAATCAATTTCCAGCACAACTTTATAGTTTCAAATATTATAAGTGACAAATACTAAAAATCTCGAAAACCGTGAATATTTTCGAAAAGTAAATAGAAATAAAGTACTTTTTATTTTTCACGTAGAAATCGAAAAACTGACAGGTTGTCATTTGAAAAAACAAAGTTGGGTCACGCCCAGAAAAAAATTGAACACCCTGGTGACCGGCATTTTTAACAGCTTTTATTTAGTTTCACTTGTTAGTACGTTCGTTAATTAGTTTGGGTCAAATCTTGCTAGTGAATTTTGACCAACTTCTAGTCTTCCGATTAACTTTGGCAGGTGTTCATGATTCCGATGATATTGCATTATGTTAGAGGGAAAAAAATGGCGGCCAGATTTGTAACTATGGTCCGATTTGATTCAAAATTAGTATGTGGGGGTTTACGGGGTCGGCGATTTTTGTCAGAATTCATAAATTCAAGATGGCGGCCCCAAGATGGAGGACGAGTTTTCTGATTAAGGTCATATTATATTCAAAATTGGTATGTGGGGGTCTTCAGGATAGGAGATTATGAATTTTTTGTCAAAAAATAGTTAAACCATTGTCAGCGATGACTTAAACTCAATTATACGTACACGGCTTACATGAAAGCTTGCCTTCATTTCATCGAGCTTGGGCAAAGGGGTAACATAGGAACATATATGGCTATTGTTTCCCAAATGGAGAAATAGAACACCACGCCACTTTTGTAGGATATATATATGTAAATATATATATATATATATAACTCGTATATATATATATATATAATATATATATATATATATATATATATATACCGGGTGTCAACAAATCTATTAGACAAGTCATGACTTCTAGAATATTAGGTGTATCAGAATAAGATTTGATTTAGGTAAATGGTATGTGAAGAAGAGAGTTTTCGCATATTTTTCACTTTCCGGTCACTTCCGGTTTCAACGGAAATGGCTCCGGATTGAATTTTTGAATGGAACACCCTGTATATTGTAACATTTTTTAATTTCTGAGACAATTCTGTATCAGAATGTGACAATTCACAAGGTTTTTACGCCTACTTCATTTTTTTATAGTCACTTTTTATATTGCATATAGGTGGCCATGATCGGACGTAAACTGATCTGAGGACCTCAGGTGATGTGAGAAAATTACAATCGCAAAGTTTTAGTGACTAGTATAACAGACAGGAATAAGACAAGTTGGCAAAATTACATTTTTGTGTCTGACTATTATTTTTCAAAGGGCGACCATTTTTTTACAAGCACTTTCCGAAAAAAGAATTTTTTGACGAATCTAACGATACTAGTTTATTTGCGTTTGGATTCAAAATAAGAAATTAATTAAGGAGAAGGAAAATACTGCATAATAAGTTATTCACTTTAATTTGTCAAGTGTGCCATGGATAGCCATGATGCATATTTTGCAGTTATTTTCATCAAGTCTTCTTTGGAAAACAAAACACTCAGGTAATGACAGTGACACAAGCTTTATGTGCAGACAGTAAAAGTTTCTTAATTTTCGTTAAATTTCGGTTTGATTTTTTTTTCAAAATAATTTATACTCTTTGAAAAGGGACAATTCTCAATTGAATATTAAATAGAAAGATTTTGCTGTGAATTGAAAAATCTTTCTATTTAATATTCAATTGAGAATGTTTCCCTTTTCAACATAAATACCCACAAGAGGTTATCTTGAACGATGGAAGACAGTGACTAAAGTTTATCTTTCAGTCGCAAATGATTCCACATCTGATTATATGAGCATCATGTTCATATTTTCAAACAAATAAATGTATACGTAAAGTGAAAAAGTGGATATGTTATTAATATTTGTAGAATGTCATAGAAATTCAAGTAATGTTGCTGAGTTGTATGATCAGAGATATCCCAATCGGCAACATCCAGCCCATCAGTATTTTCCGTATGTTGAGAATAGTTTTAGGCAAGAAGGAAATCGAGAGGCGGAACAGAAGTTCATCATGAATAAAGAGAGTGAGATTAACGTTATTGCTATGGTTGAGGTTGATAAAACGGGTTCTTTAAGAGAAATTAGTCAAAAAATGCAGATTAATCACGAATCAGCAAGAAAAATACTGAAAAAGCACGGATATCGAGCATTTGAATGTCAGTTACATCAACATGTATATACTGACGATGGCGATAGACGGGTAGTGTTTTGTGATTGGCTGCTCCAAAATCATAGAGTAAACCCAAATTTCGTCAACTTTATTCTATTTTCCGACGAATCACGATTTACAAATAATGGTATGTTCAATAAGCAAAATACTCGGTACTGGGTCCAACAAAATCAGCATGCAATGAGAGAGGGCAATTTTCAAGAAAGGTTTGGCGTCAATGTCTGGGCTGGTATCGTTGGAAACACAATAATTGGGCCAATATTGTTCCAGGTCAGTTAACAGGGGTTAGGTACTCAGATTCTCTTCAAAAGGAAATCGAGGATCATCTTAATAATCTACCTTCAGCAGTTCCACTGCGAATTTACTACCAGAGAAGTTCTCAATTACTTAATAGAGCATTTTAATAATCAAGTTATTGCAAACAATATTCCAGTAAGGTGGCCTACCCGCTCACCGGATCTCACTGTGCTCGATTTCTTTATTTGAGGATATGTCAAAGAAAAGGTTTACTATGCGCAACAGCCCCAGTCAATCTTGAAATCTTAGGAGAAATAAGTCTACTGGCATTTAGAAGTATAACGCCTCAAATCGACTATAATCACAAAACTCGTCGCCATCTTGGAGCCGCATCTTAAATTCGTGGATTTTGACAAAAAAATCGTGATCTCCCACCCGTAAAACCCACACATAACAATTTTGCTTGGAATTGGTCTATGACCACAAAACTCGTCCGCCATATTGAAGCCGCCATCTTGTTTTTTCTCCAGCGAAAATTCCATAATGCACGTTAATGGGACAACTAGAAGTGGGTCAGAATTCCGTTTCAAAATTTGTACTAAACATACATTTAAATGTGAAGTTGACTATAAAATGATAAATAAAAAACCTTTTTGAAGACAAGCTTATATTCAAATGCGCTAAAAAGTACGAAATGATTGCTTTGGATGTGTGATGTAGGTTACTCCGTGAGTTATAGATTCAAGAGATTGTCGCGCAATGTTTTCACTTCGAATTCAAAAAGCGACAAGCTTTTGCATTTTTGATAAAGCATCGTTATTATGAGGCCTTTTTTCTGTAAATTCTGAGCTGTTTAGTTTATTTTGTAAAAAAATCAATAATCTTCTACTAAATTCATAATCTTGGACCCCAAGAATCCCGACATACCAATTTTGAATAGAAACGGTTCACAATCACAAAACTCGTCCGACATCTTGGAGCCGCCATCTCAAATTTGTGAATTTTGATAAACAATTCATAATATCCGACCCCAAAAACCCCCACATACCAATTTTGAATAGAATCGGACCATAATCACAGAGATCATCCACCATCTTGGAGCCGCCATTTTGATTTGATGAATTTTGATATGAAATTGTAACCCTGCTTCTTTTCGTCGCAGGGCACAATTGCGGCGGCTTCTCTTTATAGTTCGGGAGCGGGCGTGGTTCTAATAGGCATGATGTTACTAGATTTGAATAAATGAGTTTTTGTTTCTATTTGGGCGCCACTTAGTTTAAGGCAGAACTAAGAACCGAAAGAAAATTCAACATGTTATAAATTAAACTATATGATGGGTTCAGTGATTTACTACTATGATTTTTCATACAAAATAGATGAATTGGAATTATTTGAGTTGCAAAATAAAAATTCATTTACAATTTACTTTTGGTACCCATATATAGCTAGCTATATTTGGTTTACACTCCTGTTTGTAATGAAATACAGTTTTAGCTGAAGCTCACCTAAACTATGTTAAAAATAATGATAGGAAAAATGATAATACTGGAACGTCTGGATATCTTGTCGCAAAATTATTGACTGGTAGGACTGGTACTTTGGTGATATTAAATGGAAAGATCTAACCTTATGGGCTTTTGCCGCCCTTCCCTTTCTGTTGACTGCTATGGTATGCAACGACTGTTGCTTTGAGGCCCGTTTCTGGGTGATGACAGTTTTTATTCGTTCCCCAAATAATATTCCAACGTGTGTGGGATCCTATCCCGTAGGAAGTTTCTAGCAATCGAATATTTACTGGATACGTGACCTACGTAACTCTTCTCAATATGAAATTTGTGATAGGGTTGAGAAAAATGGCCGGCAATTCTTCAACAATTGGATGGCTATTTTCGCACATTCATCAAACATTTACGGGGACACATAGCTTCGACGACGTTCAACCGAAAATCGTCGAGTCCTCGTATCTCTTTGCCAAATTTCGTTCGAAAACTTCGGTATCGGTTCTACCGAAAAACAATTTATGATCTTTTTTCTCGGCGGCGCCTCCTTCTGAGGTTGTAAATAAAATATCGATTTCTCCTACCTACAAGGTGGGCAAACATTTTTAAATTGATTTCTAATACCGAAATGATTTTTGAAAGCTACTACAGTAACCCGTTTTGCGTTTCATATAATTGCTCAAATTAATCCTTACGTACCTAAGCTAACTTCTTTGACAATATAATTTACTGTTAGACTTACCCCCCTCCGTTTGAAGAAAATAGGAATTGAAAATGACTATTTTTTTTCCCGAACCCAATTTTTTGTATATGCATATACTGATTGAATCTACTGAGCTTAGTTTTGATTCTTACTCTAAACTAACTAACATTACTCTCAACTAGCTAACCTTACTCTTAACTAACTAATGTTACTCCTAACTTCTAACGTTACTCCTAACTAACTACTATGCGATCGCAACTACTATGAGTACATGGGACTAAGGACATACATAAATGTCCCAAGGGGCTAGAGAAAATTTCTCAAATAACAAGGACAACATTTCTAAAGGACCAAGGCCAATATTCAACGAACAAGGTATAAAATTCTCAAATGACCAGGACATTTTTTTTTATTTTGACAATACTGACATCAAAACATTAAGGGTATGAAGATTTCTATTGAACAAACGTCTTCTACGTTCTTAGGTTTTTCTCCATCTGTTTCTCATCGGACTCAGACAGATGGAAGTCGAACCGTGGTATGGTTTAAGATCCTGAATATGCCATTCTCCGGCATTCGAACCATTTTCATTTTTAGATTATAAACTAATTTCGATTTCTTTTTTGCAATGGTACAGAGCGAATATCGGGGAGCTAACTTACTGAAAAATTCTTCGATGCGTTCGACAAAACTTTATTTTTTTTCCACACCTTGTCCCCGACATGGAATTCCAAATCGCGTTTCCGCAAATTGTAATACTTCGCATTACGTTCGTGTGCTTTGTGAATCCTTGACTGTACCTCATGAACCAATTCAGAAAGCTTGCCAACATTCGCCACGTAGTCCTGGTATTCCTTTATCCCAATGTATATGGTTATCATTTATGTAACTACGTATGGCGGTGCAAATAGTGCGGTTTGCCCTTTCTACGAAATTAGCTTGCGCGTGGTAATACCCGTGTACCAAAGGTGGGAGTCGTATTGTTTAACTAGACTCTGTATACACTTGCTAACAAATTGACGACCGTTATCATATATTATATACTGCGAGACGCCGTACGTCAGAAACACGTCATTCTCCAAGAAGCGAGCAATACTCGGAGCAGTAGCTTGGCGCAATGGATACAGAAGCGGAAATTAAGTGAACCAGTCACTCACAAGTAAATATTGATAGCCCGAAGTGCTACGAAGTAGTGGGCCTAAAAGATCCATAGCAATGACTTGCCACGGAAAACTCAAATTTTTTTCTGTGCCCATGTATTTTTATAGTTAGGCGATCTCGAGAAGCGCATGTTTTACACTGCTTCACATATCGGTAAACGTCTTTCCGCATTTTCGGCCAATAATAGGTTAAGGAAAGCCTTTCGTAAGATTTGAAAAACCCCAAATGGGCTGAAGTGGGGATGTCATGACAGAATTTTATCAACTCATTACGCTGGGGTTTGGGAACTAGGAGTTTCCACTCGGATATATTGGTACTTAGGGGAATTCTCGGAGGAACGAACTCAAAGACATAGTTATTTTTTACACACCATTGGGGAAATTTGCCTGGGTCTGAAAGGACATTCTCACGCATTCTTACATAAAAAGGCTCGACTTTTTCTGAGTCTATATCGAGGGATATGCAATCATCCGGATTGCTACCTTCTACATACCCCCTAAACTTCTCACAGCCAAAAACACACGCCAAGCATTCTTTCTCAGTCACCGTATGATTTCTTTCCGGCTTCGAGAGACTACGTAAAGCAAAAGCAATAACTTTCTCCTTCTCGTCATGCTCTTGAGTAAGAACACAACCCAGTCCATAATCGAACGCATCACAGTGGATCACGAAAGGCAAGGAAAAATTAGGGCTAGCCAATACCGGAGCAGACACCAGTGCCTCTTTAACTGCCATGAAGGACTTCTCTGCCTCGTCACACCAAACTACTCCCTGACCCTTTTTCTTACCCCCCAATAAATTATTGATTGGTGCTAATAGAGTTGAGGAATGCGGGATAAAACGGCGATACCAACTGCATATTCCAACGAATCTTTTGATTTCAGTTGTATTTTTTGGTCTCGGGAAATTGATCATGGCCGTTACTTTTTCTGGATCTGTGCGCAATCCAAATTTATCGATAACAAAGCCTAAATATTTAAGGGAGGAGCGAAATAATTCACACTTATCAATATTTAGGGTAGGGTTAGCATCTCGCAGGCGAGAGGCTACTTGTTTCAATAAGTCTATGTGTTGTTCAAAAGTCGAGGTTACTATGATAATGTCATCTAAATAAACAAATATATTTGCCTCAAACTTTGGGCCGAAAATGACATCCATTAGACGCTGTTGGGATTGGGCTGCGTTCGCTAAACCGAATGGTACAACATTGAAATGATAAAGGCCTCTGCCCGGGATTGCAAATGCAGTATTTTCTTTTGACCCTTGATCAAGTGGAATTTGCCAAAACGCACTGCGCAAGTCTACAGAGGAAATAATTTTGGTATCCCCTAACATATTCAAGATCCTATCTATTTGCGGTAGTCGATATGAATCCTTTTTTGTGAGATTGTTCAATTTTCGACCGTCAAAACATAAACGAAAATCTCCACTAGGCTTCTTCACTAGCAAGACCGGCGACGACCATTCGCTCATGGATGGTTCCACGACACCAAATTCTATCATTTTGTCTAACTCCGCATTTAAGTGTTCAAGCATATATGGAGATAGTAAATATCGCCTTCGTTTGACTGGTTTCGCGTCGCTCGTGTCTATATGATAGATCAGTTCATTAGTTCTCCCCAGTTTACCCCGACTTAGTTCAGTAAATTCCTCACTTATCGTTTCAACCCTTTCCCTTTGGTACCCAGATAGATTTTCGAAACTCAGAAGGTGATCATCGCTACGCGTTTGTTGCTCATTGCTAACCGAATTTACGTTTATAACTTTTTCTTCAAAATTGATTTTGATATTGAATGTCTTGCAGAAATCGCTACCGAATATAAATGAATGACAGAGAGATGGAACTACTATGAAAGGAATTATTTTGCTTGAATTATCTAGACGTTACGGAGTATCAACTATCCCTTCAATAGTTTGTCGAACACCGTCAGCGGTAGAAACAAATTTCGTTGAAGTTGGACGCACTTTCAATTCGAACATTTCAATGACGTCTAAACCGCTTCCTCCTACGATACTCCTATTCGATCCACTATCTAGTAGACCCACAAAATGTTTATCAAAATTATTAATTTTTAAATATGGCCGATTGTCATCCTTTGTTGGGACAAATACTGGTGCCGAATCCACTATTCCAGTCCTATCCCGAAAAAGTTCAAAGAAATATTCGCGAGTCATCCTCAGTAGTTCGAGTTGTTCTTTGGTTCTATTCTTTTGATCACGATTGAGGGCCCTATATAAAAAAGGAGGTGAGGAACGGCCGCCGGATTCCAACCGACTCTGCGCTGTTTTCAGAAATATCAACTCAGATCAAAGTAAACAAATCAGAAGTTAAAGGAAATAGGATGTGTGGTAAATAATTGGAAAGGACTTACAGAGACAAGAAATCTCGGTGGACACTGTTGGACCGACGATTCTCGAGCTGATTTCTTGAGAACTGCTTCCTTGGAAATGCACAATCTGATTCACAATGGCTGACAGACGCCAATGTACACTCGTTTCGTTGCTTCCTTTTGATAAACACTCCTTACTGCATGAGGTCGAAGGAACAAATGTTCGATGTAAATGAATGATACACTTGTGGACTGTAATTACTATATCGTTTACTTCATAGGTACAGAGGTGTTTACAAAAGAGAATAATTTATGTTGATGTGTTCTCTGACAATACTCCTTTTTTTTCTGTCATTTCTGTTTCTAGGGTAATTTAAATAAAATACAGGAAGGTCCGTAACACCTCAAAAGATTTACTTGATTCGTCCAAGTCTGAAGTAGGAAAGGCTCGTCTGAAATCTGTTAGTATTAAAGAATCCGGAGCTTGGCTGAATGCTCTACCTGTGGTTTCTCTCGGAACCCTTTTAGACGACGAGTCTTTCAGAATATCAATTGGACTGCGACTAGGTTTAGATATTTGTATTCCTCATAAATGTATATGTGGTAGTGAAGTGAATCAAAAAGGAACTCATAGTTTGAGCTGTCATAGAAGTGCAAGTCGTTTATCCCGACATTATCAAGTCAATGATATCATTAAACGTTCTATGGTATCGGCAGGTATTCCAGCTGTGTTAAAACCTCTTGGAACTAGTGTTTTGCCCGGACTACGGGGTGTTGTGAATTAACACGCCACACCGGTAATATCAGACATTATTCGTTAGATTGGAAAAAAACAGTATTGAGAGCAATCGACTATCTGAAGATGGTCGAAACTGAAACTATGTCCTGGAGCGGCTCAGAACCAATCTCATTTCTCTCAAATACTGGAGCGTTGGATTGTTTATTCAGGAAATACTACCGTTCAGCAAGGATTTCGAAAAAAATAATAATTAACGATGAAAAAATAAAAATGCACTCATAAAATGTTAAGACTGTACATATATATTTGATAAAAACACTTCGTATAATGAAAAGAGTGTAGCTTATTTGCAGTTAATTTTACCATTGGCTACGAAATCGAAATAGACTTACTGAACAAAATCTAGTCATCAATTGCCACAAACGGCTGGGAATAATTCTCTTTTGAGATCTTTGTAATCTTGAAAACTATGGAGATACTTTACAGACACATACACATTTCAATAGGTTGGGTTTGCCATAAACATAAATACAGAAAAACAAACCCTGTTTAACACTTATTTACTGGAGTAGCTTTTAACGACAATAAGTTTTGATTTTATTATTATTTCGATTTCTCCCGCGTCAATTGGTTATTTTATTTTATTCGCCCGATATATTAGTATCGCGTAATATGGCTATGGTTTTTCTAAGAGATCATGAATTATGGAGTTGCGGTTTTCCCTGGATTTATCTCGATTCGGGAAGTGTTGACAAAACTAGGCAATTTCTGGAGCTTCAATACTTGATTTGAATTCAGTTTGCAGTTGCTTGGTTTGATGTTTTCTGAAGTTCACTACACTGATTGGAAACTCACATCATTATCGTACGAGACTGGGATTGGACTGACTTTTTAACCTCACTTTTGAGAGTGACATATTCTTTGGTTCACTGTTGAACCCCCGACTGATTTTTGATATCAAACTCGCGCTTTTATAAGATCTTTAGACTGTAGTCAGTAGGCGTGGTTTATTTAATGACATTGTTTTTGTTTGCCGTTAATTGGTTTTTCGAGTCGATATGAATTATGCTCGTAAAAAATATAATGGTTCTGTTTTGCTGATGCACTCATGAATAAATCTCGGGTTCTTATCTATGATATTATTGCGTTGATATTTATGATGGTCTAGCTAATTTCCGCCGATATAATGACCAAAAGGGTTTTTATGAGGTCTCGGATTGTCGACCTTTTTAGAATTTACGAGTTTGTTTACCATTCGGTTGTTATTGAAACTGATTTGGTTATCTGGCTGTGAATGTAACAAGTGGCAATCAATAATCTTTGTTCACCCTCCGAGATGAGATATTTATGAATCCGGTGTACGAGGGTTACTTCTTGGTAATTATTTTTAAGTGCATTTTGATTGTCTTCCACGAACAACGTATGGTTTAACGAGCGTATGCTTATCAGCTCTTTCATGCGGAGGAAATTATATTATTTTTTCATCACTCCTAGTGATATTTACTATTGAGTTCATAGTAAATAATATTGTGTAGCCCCTTCAGAAATGCGGATTTTTCTGTAATCATGTATCATGACATTCGCCATTGCCGTATACAAAAAAGTTTTGACAAACTCAAATCTTTTTTCAAATGACATCTCTTTCACCAACAATAAGAAGAAATGTTTTAACTTTCTGGAGCGTAATTCTAGTCTAGCGACATATTTTATAAGTCTTACTTTGACAATTACAATAGACTAAGGTTTTACTCTTCGGGAGGATAACTTAAGATCAATGCACCATATGGTGATCCTCATTTCTCATTACTTATTCCTAATAATTCCTAAAAATAACATGCAAATAATCATGCAAACACACAATAAAGTCTCTTTCTTCGGTGTACTCGCTTTCTTCAACGAGGGGATTTTCTTACTTCTATTCCGGTGGGCATCAATTCACTTCTATCCGGTGAATCCTATGGGAATTTTTTCTGCTACGCCACTGGGTGCTAAGGGTAGGTATCGGCTGTACGGGACGATTTGTTCGTTATCCATCCTCTCTAGACATCTGGCGTCTGGGATTTTGAGGCCTTTCATATGATTTCGAGTCAGTGATCCGTGATAATTAGTCTGTATCGCAACGGGACAGATAACACTTGCCTGTGTTTTCTGGTTAGGCCACAAGTGCATTGGCATAATGTCGTGACTGGTATTCGGTTTCAGTGGTCAAACGGTGGTAATTCATTCGTTCAAAAAATCTTCGTTCCTGGGACTCCTAGTTGTGCGGTACCAAAAACACAGGTGATTTGTTTTGTGAATAGTGTCTACTGAGTTCTGTGCGGAGTGCTTGAACTCAAACCATACTGTGAATTCGCAATGCTCTGGAATCTGCTGGTCCCATAATTTCACCTCACACGCCGGTTTGTCTACTGCTGTCCTTCCAGAGATGAATCTTGGGTTTAAACAATCCCAATTCACGATATAACCATCACAACCTTCCATATATGCGCGGTTAGTAAATTTTATCATTATTTTTATTTAGGTACTGTACATTTTCAACCGTCGCGATGTTCTAGAGTGAATATTCTGCAAATCCGGTAATACATTTTCCGAAATCGTGATCATCTTATTTATCTTTATTATGGAAATCTAGGTGATTCGATTTTTATACTGTTTCTATTTGAATTAATTCACAACATATTGTGTTTTCATTTGTATAGCCTGTAATCCGTACAGTGTTTTATTTTAGTTCTGTCGACCTTTCTTTATCTTTTTCTATGACCTGTGATGAATTATATCCGTCTCAAAATAACTTTGCTTGAATTTTCCGGGAATTTACTGTCATTATTCTACATCAAAACACTTGATAAAATTGTCCTCGCGTTTAACTTTTTCAGTTGATTCCCTTATATTTTATTTAGTTTGTTCCCGTACTATGATGCAATTTAATTCCGTTTTTCATTAAAGTATCGATGGATTTCGTATTTTTATTCATTCCCATTTTTACAAGTTCATCGTAGCTATAAATATGCTTTGGCAAATTAACCTTCAGGGATTTTTCAATTTTTCTGCGTCTTTTTGCAGTCTCCTGAAACTGTAATAATCACATACAATATATACGTTCCCACATTTCTGGTGCATACTGAAAATTTTCTTGTTTAATGATATCTAACTGACTTAACCAAAAAAATTTCCACGGTTTTTTTTTCTTGAACAGTGCCGCGTGTCATGGGTTTTGTAAGGGGGAATTTATTTTCAGGAATGCTTCCTTCATTTTCTTTGGACATTTCACTTGGCTTACAATTTTTTTTACATTCGGCATTAACTACTGGTAATTCATCTGGCATATTTTCTTTAGTTTGGACTAAAACTTGATATAATTTTACTTCGTTTTCTTGTGTTGCCTGTCGACTGATTCCATTCCTATCCATATTCATATTCGTTTTGTGTCGATTAGTAGGTATTATTTGACTTTTCGTTTCTCCCACTGGTTGGAGTTCAAAATTAACGTGCGATGTCTTTTTTAAATTAGATTTTCCTTCTTGTCTGGCTAAGGTGCTAATTCTTCTCACTTCGAGGTGTACTTTTTCCTTCACATTCGTATCTATGTCAGAATCTTCTATTATACTACTTTGTCTCGGGGTTAAAAATCCATTTTCTGCAATACTCAGTAATTTCGTATCTTCGGAGTTCACTATACTTTTTGCTTGAACTTCACATATATTCAGAAATCTGGGCGGCAAAAATTTGTCCTTAGACAAGTAATTTTCATCCTTGTGATTTCCAACTGTAGAAAAAGTCTTATCTTTGGCGACTGTCATTCCTAGGTGCTTGGCAGTTTCCAACTTCCTGGTGGATAGAGCAACTCCCTTGGGTGATTCATATCTATCAACTAGACGATCTCTCCTTGACTTACTATTTTCTACATCGATCATCTTCCCTCGAGTCCGTGATGCATCAACTGTTGCAATTTCCGTTTTCCCTGAATATGTCTTGCTACTTCCTGAATATTTTCATTCTCAAAAGCTTTCATACCAACTTTTTCTATTTTCTGACTATAATTTTCTTTATTCTCGCTGTAGTGCTGTATGGGCAATGTTCCGTTACATCTCTCTGTTCCTTCAGGCAGGAAATGCTCGTACCTATACGTATGCATTCCCACTTGTCGACTGTCACGTGTGACTATCTGTCCTAATGTACAGGGTGCGTCGGTTTTTCCATTTTCCATATGTGGCACTTTTCTAGATTCAACTCTTCTCTCTTTTCCTGGAGATGAAGTCACCATTAAATCCTCATCTCCTTGTTGCTTGTTTCGCTTTTCGCTTTTTCCAGACGATTTCCCATATTCTCCATTTGAAACTGTTTTTTCGAAACCTGGTGTCACAATTAAATCACCGGTCCCTGATATCTCTATTTGATTCGAGTTTGTACGTCTTGTTTCATGGCATGAAACTCTGTTTATAAACACTTCGCGCGGATTGCTTTGGGCGCGCCTTCCTTCTTCAATCCTAATTTTTCTCCAGAATTCATCCAATCGTTCATCATGATAGTGACATCTCTCAATCGTTTTTCTACCTCTTCAAATCTATTTTGCAACTCTCTCTGTACGTCATCCCGATTCGTTTGGCCTATGTGTTGGATTTTCTTTTTCAACTCGATAATTTCCCTTGATAAATACATTTGATTTTTTCTCCAATCAATTTGCACGTCATATTTTCGTAAAAAATCTAATCCCAGTGTTATTTCAGTACTACGATGATCATTTTCAACTATAAAGAATGCATGTTCCAGAATTTTTCCTTCCTTTACTTTGATTGGCAATAAAACCGAGCCAATATAATGAGTGAAATTTCCTTGTCCATTTCTGAGGTGATACGGCAAATCATAATTCAATGTCATACCTCTAACAATATTAATATGAGCCACTGACACTTGGGCTCTCATATCTATGGATATATGCCTCAAAATTCCTGCTACTTCTAAATTAATTACATTTTTCTGTTCATCGTCGGTTAGTATATTTTCTCCTTGCCTCCCACTATCTGAATAGTCGTTTTTGCAGCCTTCATCTGAGGCTTGTTGAAAGCTGCCATTCCATTTAAATTCCTGTTATATTCTGACCTTTTTCCATATTTTTTCCATTTATTGTCATTTCCATAACTATTTCCTGTTTGCTTTCTATAATTTATTCTCCTAAAATGCCCTCGTTCATTCCTGCTTCTATGAGATCGAAATCTATTTTCTTTCGAATGGTTGGAAAACCTTTTTCTATGTTTATTTAATTTTCCATATTTTTGAAATCGTTTTTCATTAGCGTAGTTGGAAAACCATTTTCCTGAATCATTTAATCTCTTATTTTGAAAACTATTCCTATTTGGACAACGATATGACATATGTCCGACTTCTTGACATGTTAGGCATACGCAATTTTTCATATAACAATCTCCTGCTGTGTGACCTTTCCGATTACAATGTGTGCACAATATTATATTCGCATTGAAAGTTCTAAAATGCATATTCCGTTTATTCGTAATTTGCTCAATTAATTCTTCTTTTTTGCTAATTTGATGGCTTCTTCTAAACTGACAGGACTTTCAGATGAAACTTTTTTCCTAACAGGATCTAGCAATCTAATGGCAAATTGTACCAATAAATCCTGCTCGTATTTTTGCTCTAATACATCGTCAATTCTATTATTTCCTGTGAGGTGCCTTATATTCGCTGCACATATCTTTAATCTCCTGAAAAAATGCCTAACTGATTCATTCTTTTTCTGAAAACAATTCAAAAATTCTTTTTGTTCTTCTCCAGGTAATTTCAATTTGCTAAACTGCTTCAATAATTCCTTTTTAATTAATTGCCAGTTGTCGGTATTTTGTAATCTTCTTCTGCTTCAATAAATAATCTAGCGATTCCTTTCAATTTTAATCTAACTATGGAACTTATTTGACTGTCTGTCCATTTTGCTACAGCTGCCAAATTCTCAATTTCACTAATAAAATCTTTGATTTCTGTTGTACCATTATAAAAAGGAATATTATCCAAAGTGATAGTAATTGAAGGTTCATATCTAACCCACGGCACTGTTGTCTGAGTTTCCATTGTTCAATTATTTCAATAAAAATCTTCATTGATTGAAAATACAACTTCAATTGCCTTTTCGAATACTTCCTGAGTTTTTGAAAATTTTTTTAATTTAAAATAACAGGATATTATATAAAATTTCCAAATTTTTCTACTTATTAACTTCTGTTCAGTTTAGTCTTTTTCCCACTGACAATTATTTGTAAAAAAAAATATTCATTAAAAAAAAAACAAATTCAATTTTTGTTTGACACTTTTTTTCTGTGGAAAATATCATATATGCGTTAATGTACTTCCTTAATTATTACCCTCGGACCTGACACCAAATGTTTTGCCCGGACTACGGGGTGTTGTGAATTAACACGCCACACCGGTAATATCAGACATTATTCGTTAGATTGGAAAAAAACAGTATTGAGAGCAATCGACTATCTGAAGATGGTCGAAACTGAAACTATGTCCTGGAGCGGCTCAGAACCAATCTCATTTCTCTCAAATACTGGAGCGTTGGATTGTTTATTCAGGAAATACTACCGTTCAGCAAGGATTTCGAAAAAAACAATAATTAACCATGAAATAATAAAAATGCACTCATAAAATGTGAAGACTGTACATATATACTTAATAAAATGTTTCACAGTTATTTTCTGCAACACTTCGTATAATAAAAAGAGTGTAGCTTATTTGCAGTTAATTTTACCATTGGCTACGAAATCGAAATAGACTTACTGAACAAAATCTAGTCATCAATTGCCACAAACGGCTAGAAATAATTCTCTTTTGAGATCTTTGTAATCTTGAAAACTATGGAGATACTTTACAGACACATTTCAATAGGTTGGGTTTGCCATAAACATAAATACAGAAAAACAAACATTAGACTTACCCTGTTTAACACTTATTCACTGGAGTAGCTTTAAACGACAATTAGTTTTGATTTTATTATTATTTCGATTTCTCCCGCGTCAATTGGTTATTTTATTTTATTCGCCCGATATATTAGTATCGCGTAATATGGCTATGGTTTTTCTAGGAGATCATGAATTATGGAGTTGCGGTTTTCCCTGGATTTATCTCGATTCGGGAAGTGTTGACAAAACTAGGCAATTTTTGGAGCTTCAATACTTGATTTGAATTTAGTTTGCAGTTGCTTAGTTTGATGTTTTCTGAAGTTCACTACACTGATTGGAAACTCTCATCATTATTGTACGATACTGGGATTCGTCTGACTTTTTAACCTCACTTTTGAGAGTGACATATTCTTTGGTTCACTGTTGAACCCCCGACTGATTTTTGATATCAAACTCGCGCTTTCATAAGATTTTCAGACTGTAGTCAGTAGGCGTGGTTTATTTAATGACATTGTTTTTGTTTGCCGTTAATTGGTTTTTCGAGTCGATATGAATTATGCTCGTAAAAAATATAATGGTTCTGTTTTGCTGATGCACTCATGAATAAATCTCGGGTTCTTATCTATGATATTATTGCGTTGAATTTTCAATGAATGCCATATATTTATGATGGTCTAGCTGATTTTCGCCGATATAATGACCAAAAGGGTTTTTATGAGGTCTCGGATTGTCGACCTTCTTAGAATTTACGAGTTTGTTTACTATTCGGTTGTTATTGAAACTGATTTGGTTATCTGGCTATGAATGTAACAAGTGGCAATCAATAATCTTTGTTTACACTCCGAGATGAGTTATTTATGAATCCGGTGTACAAGGGTTACTTCTTGATAATTATTTTTAAATGCATTTTAATTGTCTTCCACTAACAACGTATGGTTTAACGAGCGTATGCTTATCAGCTCTTTCATGCGGAGGAAATTCTATTATTTTTTCATCTCTCCTAGTGAAATGGTTTTTCTCGCTATTGAGTTCATAGTAAATAATATTGTGTAGCCCCTTCAGAAATGCGGATTTTTCTGTAATCATGGATGATGACACTAGCAGAGATGATGGTAAACGTCCTGATGGTATGACGGTGATACCTTGGAAATGTGGCAAACCTTTGGTGTGGGACTTCACTTGTGCTGACACAGTTGCAGCGTCTCATTTAGCGAATACTTCCAAGTCCGCAGGTGCTGCAGCAATATCCAGCGAGAAATTTAAAAGAAAGAAATATCAAAATCTTGGAAATAATTATCTTTTCCATCCGATAGCTGTCGAAACTTTTGGTGTCTTTGGCCCTGAATCTCTGTCTTTTATTCATGGTATTGGAAGGAGAGTGGGCCGCGCTACTAAAAATAAACGTTCAACGTCATTTTTGATACAAAGAATTAGTATAGCAATTCAAAGGCGCGATGCTTCTTCTGTAATGGGTACAATTCCTCCATCGCATCCCCTGGATGAATTATTTTATCTTCCCAATTTTCCTACGAGATACATATCAGTTATCAAAGATAATCACTCAGTACTCTCCAAAAAATCAATATCAGTTTCTCTATCACCTTCTATGAATTACAGGAACAATGAACCTATGGATTCTTCGTTGAACATGAGTGAGCATGCCATACCAACGAAAGACTTCTACAATTGGCCTAAGAGGATTGAAGAATGTAGGAAATACCTGTTTTATGAATAGCATGATCCAGTGTGTCTCGAACACCAAGGTTTTGTTGGAATTTTTGAAGAATGGTTTTTGTATGGAGGATTTGTATACTACTACATCAAGAATGGAAGGAAATTTAGTGAAATCTTTTATATATTTGATGGAAAATATCTGGAGTCCTGATTTTTCTCGAAAAATGGTGGATACTTCACATTTCGTCCGTCTATTCAGAAAGTTTACTCCTTCCTTCGATCATAACGTCCCACCAGATTCGGAAGAATTCCTAAGATACCTTCTGGTAGGTTTACATGAAGATTAAAACAAGGCGAGTGCAGAGATTCATCCATCACCAAACGATTTTGTTATCACGAATGATAATCAGAAAGCTTCCATTTCCTGGACAAGATATCTGTCTACTCATAATTCCAAAATTGTAGATACATTTGCCAGTCAGCTGAAGTCTATATTGAGATGTACTCTTTGTAATATCTGCTCCGTTACTTTTGAACTTCTCTGGGTACTTTCAATCCCTATTCCAGACTTGCCAAAGGAAAGTCGTGAGCAGGAGATTTAAGCCGGTTCTGGCTCTCCCCCCACCAATCTGACGTCACGTGTGACCTTGAATGGTTGCAGGTGTGCAATGTGGAGTGTGTCTGACCTTGAGATTTGACTTTGAGATTTGTCATTGAGTTTTGACATTGGGTTTGGTCGACTTTGAGAATCGACTTCAGTTCTGACCTTGAGTTTGACCTTGAGATTCATAACATTAAGTTTTGACTTCGAGATTTGACCTTGAGTTTTGATGTTGGGATTGTTTCGGCAACCTCAAGATTTGATATTGATTTTTGTTTGACCTTGAATAATGTTGTGGTGTAGGCATACATATTCTGTTTGGTCATGACCTTCATGAATCCTTGCACTCTCCGAACGAGGAGGACATTTATCCTGTGAGAAAGCTAAGAGTGAACTGGGAGTATTGATGAGTGTGTTGATGGTCAAGTGCGCAATGACCTTCACACTCCCATCTACTGGAAATGGGATGGGGATGTCTCTTATAAAATGTGTGGAGTTGTTGATGAGAAATCAGATGTAAGATAATATCATCAGAGTGAATACAGAGTTCGAGAAGTTTCTCAATTGAGTGAGTGTATTTTTTATAAGGTGAAATAATCTATATTCTTTCATACAGTCTTACTATGACTTTTCTTCTTGAAGTTGTGGATTTGAAGGGAATCAATTCTTCAATACTTGAAAAGAGGGTGGGAGCTTTCGAACAAAGCCCAATATCATCATTACCCATCGGTAAAGCTTTCAACTTAATTTGTATGACGATTTGTATAACCCGATATGGGAGATCTATTCTGACGACATTACGTGATGATAATGATACTTTATTCAAATCATGGTTGTCAAAAAGTATTACAGATGAATTCAATGCGGACAGTGTCAGTTGCATTAATGCTTCATATTTCAAATATACAATAACATATTTGGGTCAGAGTCCACAAGTAGCAGGGGGCTTGAGAACTCGACCTCTAGTAGAATTCAAGTTCATTGAATGATAATATTGTTTATATGTCAATAGTTAGGATATAGTGATTTTATGTTGAATATAGATATTTCTCCATTGAAAAATAACATTCAGTGTAGAAGTAATATATTTGGAGCATCACATTTTTTGTCATGTAAGTAAAATTATTTGAATATCAATGGAATATATTAACAATTATTTTTTTCCTTTCAGTTTTCAATATGTGGATGCATTACTCGAGTCAATATGGACGGAAGCCGTGGACATCAATACAGCCATCGAGAGATTGAACTCCTACTTGAATGCCTTGAGTCAAGAGGTCCTCCATGCTACAGTCTATGATTTGAATGTTTGCTTCGATGAATATGAAATCCAAAGATGTGCACATTTATCCGTGAAGTACTCAGGGGTACAATACTTTGTGAGGAATTCAGTCAAGGAGCCTTGAACTTGCAACAATTCTGTGAAGAAATGATCAAATTGGATCTGGAAGGATTTCTCCACACCCTTTTACCATTCCTACCTGATGACATCATCGAGAAATATCAACTATATGATGAATATGATGATGAATATGATCATGTAGATATTTGATATGGAATAAAACATATATTTACAAAATCTTGTTTATTTATTTTTCCATTACACATAAACATTATTGATATACTTAAGAATATTCAGATATAGTACATAAATAAAATATTGAACATTTCAAAGTGAATAACGAACAGAGCCATCCAATGCATTGTAAGTCAAGAAGGTGTCGTGTATAATGAGTGCATAGACTTTGGTGTTGCCTGGAAATCTAGTTTTTCTTGTTTCGAACTCCAGCTTGATATCCACTGTAGATGATTTTGTAGCATTCGGTTGATGTGAACAATCGATGATGAATAGAGGATTCTGTTGAAATGCCTCAAGGTCCATAAGAGGTTCACTCATCTTTGTCATAATAACTACGTTGAAAGTCCTCAAACGCATAGTAAGCTGAAGAGAGTATTTTTTTATCAATGTACAGGTTCCAACGCTCATATGGGTAGACTTCAGAGTTCAAATACACTCGGATGTTATTAATGTCTGCATTTATGAATTTTTTCACATCCAGTGTTCTGTTTTCGGATGCATTGGTACTTTGAAAACCAATGATTATGAAGCGAGTTGTTTCCAAAGTGTTGGTTGTTTTTATTGCCCATATGTCTGAAAATGTGCTACGCAATGAGGGTAATGCTTAAAGATCCCACATACGATAAGCCAACTTGATTTTCGAATTCAGACCACTCTACTGAATAATTTTAGCTTCTGCTTGTCATCGGGCACAACATGTTTTATTTTCCATTCACTCTTTGTAATTTCCAAAGAGGCATCAACTTCTCCAATATATGAATTCGTGAATGAGCGAGCTATAATCAAAATCAGTTCTTGTTTTGCATTCAGAATGCTCCTCTTATAATCCTCGGCAAAACCCATCAAATATTTAAGAGGAAGTTTTCCACTGAATGAATGACTGGGTGCATCAATGATGTGTTGTTTTGTGTCGAAAAGTCCCCATCCAGTTGTCAAAAGCATGTGAGAGTGTGATTGACCAAATGAAACCATATTCTTCATTGTGGATGTTATGCCTGGTTTTCGAACAACGGCAACTTGCTCACCACCCATTTCATAGCAGATCTCATCGAAGAGGAATGCCAAAGCATTGTTGGAAAGATAGCATACTTTGTTCACTTCATTTGGTTTGAATTTTCCCTCAATGTAAATGAAACTGTCGGCAATATCCAGTATTACATCTTGATAGTTGATTGCCATTCGGATTTCATCTGAATTCTTGAACAATGGTGATCCGTACGGCTCGTGCAGACTTATGAGAGAATGATCGACCACTGGTTCATTGAAAATATTCAACTTGTAACACCAAATCCTCCGGTTGGTGCAACTATCCAGGACAATCATGTTAGTTCATCTTCGATGACTATAGAAGAGTTGATGAGAGAAATGCGAGAAAGGAGACGACAACAACCGACCATTATATGGGACGATAATTTGGAGCGATGGGTGCCCATTGAAGAGGAAGATCTTCAAGTCAATATACCTGCAGAGTATTCAAACTATGACTCGGACGAAACAATATATCTGCAATCGGATGAAGAGGTTGACTCGGATGAATCCATAGATTTTTTATATCCATAGTATGTATAGAAATAAAATGAAATAAAATAAAATGTTTTTTTTTTCATTGTGTCAGGAGGTTATCCTCAACGAATTATATATATATATATTTATAATATTCAATGTAATCATTTCATTTGAATTGTGTTGGTTGAATCAGTCAAACCACACAGCTGAAGCACTATGAAGCGAGTAGTGATAAATGAAAATAATAATGTAACCTACTATTTGGTAACTTGGACTTACGCTCATAAACATGCCAGAAAAATGTATTGGATATATGTGGCAGAATAAATGAAGCTGCGAACATTATTGATCCAATATTGAATGCCGTTCATAAACTGAAAATATTCCATCAAAGATTTTGTGATTGATAAATAAATGTATAGTATAAACTATATAGCGTCATGTTTCATTTTTCCAAGTAAAATCGAATATTTGTAGAAAATCTCAAATTTATGATATATCATTGTGGTCCCATATATATATATATATATATATGGTTTTTGCCGAGGATTATAAGAGGAGCATTCTGAATGCAAAACAATAACTGATTTTGATTATAGCTCGCTCATTCACGAATTCATATATTGGAGAAGTTGATGCCTCTTTGGAAATTACAAAGATTGAATGGAAAATAACATGTTGTGCCCGATGAGAAGCAGAAGCTCAAATTATTCAGTAGAGTGGTCTGAATTCAAAAATCAAGTTGGCTTATCGTATGTGGGATCTTTAAGCATTACCCTCATTGCGTAGCACATCTTCAGAGATATGGGCAATAAAAACAACCAACACTTTGGAAACACCTCGCTTCATAATTATAGGTTTTCAAAGTACCAATGCATCCGAAAATAGAACACTGGATGTGACAAAATTCATAAATGCAGACATTAATAACATCCGAGTGTATTTGAACTCTGAAGTCTACCCATATGAGCGTTGGAACCTGGACTTTGATAAACAATTATTCTCTTCAGCTTACTATGCATATGAGAACTTTCAACGTAGTTATTATGACAAAGATATGAGTGAACCTCTTATGGACCTTGAGGCATTTCAACAGAATCCTCTATTCATCATCGATTGTTCACATCAACCGAATGCTACAAAATCATCTACAGTGGATATCAAGCTGGAGTTCGAAACAAGAAAAACTAAATTTCCAGGCAACACCAAAGTCTATGCACTCATTATACACGACACCTTCTTGACTTACAATGCATTGGATGGCTCTGTTCGTTATTCACTTTGAAATGTTCAATATTTCATTTATTTACCATATCTGAATATTTTTAAGTATATCAATAATGTTTATGTGTAATGGAAAAATAATTAAACAAGATTTTGTAAATATATGTTTTATTTCATATCAAATATCTACATGATCATATTCATCATCATATTCATCATATAGTTGATATATCTCGATGATGTCATCAGGTAGGAATGATAAAAGGCTGTGGAGAAATCCTTCCAGATCCAATTTGATCATTTCTTCACAGAATTGTTGCAAGTTCAAGGCTCCTTGACTGAATTCCTCACAAAGTATTGTACCCTTGACGTACTTCTCGGATAAATGTGCACATCTTTGGATTTCATCTCCATCGAAGCAAACATTCAAATCATAGACTGTAGCATGGAGGACCTCTTGACTCAAGGCATTCAAGTAGGAGTTCAATCTCTCGATGGCTGTATTGTTGTCCACGGCTTCCGTCCAACATTGACTCGAGTAATGCATCCACATATTGAAAACTGAAACGAAAAAAATAATTGTTAATATATTCCATTGATATTCAAATAATTTTACTTACATGACAAAAAATGTGATGCTCCAAATATATTACTTCTACACTGAATGTAATTTTTTTATGGAGAAATATCTATATCCAACATAATATCACTATATCCCAACTATTAACATATAAACAATATTATCATTCAATGAAGTTGAATTCTACTTGAGGTCGAGTTCTTAAGCCCCCTGCTACTTGTATATTCGAAATCTGAAGCATTCATGCAACTGACGCTGTCCGCATTGAATTCATCTGATATACTTTTTGACAACCATGATTTGAATGAAGTATCATTATCATCACGTAATGTCGTCAGAATGTATCTCCCATATCGGGTTATACAAATCTTCATACAAATTAAGTTGGAAGTTTTACCGATGGGTAATGATGATATTGGTCTTTGTTCAAGAGCTCCCACCCTCTTTTCAAGTATTGAAGAATTGATTCTCTTCAAATCCACAACTTTTGGAAGAAAAGACATAGTGAGACTGTATGAAAAAATATAGATTATTTCACTTTATAAAAAATACACTCACTCAATTGAGAAACTCCTCGTACTCTGTATTCACTCTGATGATATTATCTTACATCTGATTTCTCATCAACAACTCCACACATTTTATAAGAGACATCCCAATCCCATTTCCAGTAGATGGGAGTGTGAAGGTCATTGCGCACTTGACCATCAACACACTCATCAATACTCCCAGTTCACTTTAGCTTTCTCACAGGATAAATGTCCTCCTCGTTCGGAGAGTCAAGGATTCATGAAGGTCATGACCAAACAGAATATGTATGCCTACACCACAACATTATTCAAGGTCAAACAAAAATCAAGATCAAATCTTGTGGTTGCCGAAACAATCCCAACATCAAAACTCAAGGTCAAATCTCAAAGTCAAAACTTAATGTTATGAATCTCAAGGTCAAACTCAAGGTCAGAACTGAAGTCGATTCTCAAAGTCGACCAAACCCAATGTCAAAACTCAATGACAAATCTCAAAGTGAAATCTCAAGGTCAAACACTTTCCACATTGCACACCTGCAACCATTCAAGGTCACACGTGACGTCATAATGGTGGGGAAAGAGCCAGAACCGGCTTAAATCTCCTACTCACGACTTCCCTTTGGCAAGTCTGGAATAGGGATTGAAAGTACCCAGAAAGGTTCAAAAGTAACGGAGCAGAAATTACAAAAAGTACATCTCAATATAGACTTCAGCTGACTGGCAAATGTATCTACAATTTTGGAATTATGAGTAGACAGATATCTTGTCCAAGAAATGGAAGCTTTCTGATTATCATTCGTGATAACAAAATCGTTTGGTGAAGGATGAATCTCTGCACTCGCCTTGTTTAAATCTCCATGTAAACCTACCAGAAGGTATTTCAGGAATTCTTCCGAATCTGGTTGGACGTTATGATCGAAGAAAGGAGTAAAATTTCTGAATAGACGGACGAAATGTGAAGTATCCACCATTTTTCGAGAAGAATCAGGATATTTTCCATCAAAGATATAAAAGATTTCACTAAACTTCCTTTCATTCTTGATGTAGTAGTATTTAAATCTTCCATACAAAAACCATTCTTGGAAAATTCCAACAAAACCTTGGTGTTCGAGACACACTGGATCATGCTATTCATGAAACAGGTATTTCCTACATTCTTCAATCCTCTTGGGCCGAATGTAGAAGTCTTTCGTTGGTATGGCATGCTCACTCATGCTTAACGAGGAATCCATAGGTTCATTGTTCCTGTAATTCATAGAAGGTGATAGAGAAACTGATATTGATTTTTTGGAGAGAACTGAGTGATTATCTTTGATAACTGATATGTATCTCGTAGGAAAATTGGGACGATAAAATAATTCATCCAGTGGATGCGATTTAGGAATTGTACCCATTACAGAAGAAGCATTGTTCTTTTGAATTGCTATACTAATTCTTTGTATCAAAAATGACGTTGAACGTTTATCTTTTGTAGCGCGGCCCACTCTCCTTCCAATTTCATGAATAAAAGACAGAGATTCAGGGCCAAAGACACCAAAAGGTTCGACAGCTTTCGGATGGAAAAGAGAATTATTTCCAAGATTTTGATATTTTTTTCTTTTTAATTTCTCGCTGGGTATTGCTGCAGCACCTGCGGACTTGGAAGTATTTGCTAAATGAGACGGTACAACTGTGTCAGCACAAGTGAAGTCCCACACCAGAGGTTTGCCACATTTCCAAGGTATCAGCGTCATACCATCAGGACGTTTACCATTATCTCTGCTAGTTCCAAGAGGTTTTAACACAGCTGGAATACCTGCCGATATCATAGAACGTTTAATGATATCATTGACTTGATAATGTCGGGATAAATGACCTGCACTTCTATGACAGCTCAAACCATGGGTTCCTTTTTGATTCACTTCACTACCACATATACATTTATGAGGAATACAAATATCTAAACCTAGTCACAGTCCAATTGATATTCTGAAAGACTCGTCGTCTAAAAGGGTTCCGAGAGAAGCCACAGGTAGTGCATTCAGCCAAGCTCCGGATTCTTTAATACTAACAGATTTCAGACGAGCCTTTCCTACTTCAGACTTCAGACGAATCGAGTAAATCTTTTGAGGTGTTACGGACCTTCCGGTATTTTATTTAAATTACCCTAGAAACAGAAATGACAGAAAAAAAAAGAGTATTGTCAGAGAACACATCAACATAAATTATTCTCTTTTGTAAACACCTCTGTACCAGTTCCCTATGAAGTAAACGATATAGTAATTACAGTCCACAAGTGTATCATTCATTCACATCGAACATTTGTTCCTTCGACCGCATGCAGTAAGAAGTGTTTATCAAAAGGAAGCAAGGAAACGAGTGTACATCGGCGTCTGTCAGCCATTGTGAATCAGATTGTGCATTTCCAAGAAAGCTGTTCTCAAGAAATCAGCTCGAGAATCGTCGGTCCAACAGTGTCCACCGAGATTCCTTGTCTCTGTAAGTCCTTTCCAATTATTTACCACACATCCTATTTCCTTTAACTTCTGATTTGTTTACTTTGATTTGAGTTGAAATTTCTGAAAACAGCACAGAGTCGGTTGAATCACTCGAACATAGGCGAGGATTATGATACAAAAATTCGAAAGGTTAGGATTATTCTTTAATGATTCAAAAATGATGTATGAGGATCCAATTCCTGACGAAGATGCCATAGAATCGTTAAATTCAAGGTTAGAAAAAGTTGACCCCCTATGGTACGAGTTCAATGACCTTCAGATAGGAATAGAGTTGCAAACACCGGATAGGGCCGCGAAAAATGAAGAAGAAAGGGCAAAATTTGAGGATTTATATTTCGACATTGTAAGTCCCATAAAAAATATGTTAAAAAAGCACTTGCATCAGTTTAACCCTGCGTCAGAGACGGGCTCACATGCACCTGTAGAAAATAATGTCAAATCTCGTGTCTCTTTTCAACCTTCAGTGGAATTGGAGCCCATGAAAATTCCTAAATTTCACGGTGACTACAACTCGTGGTTAGGTTATAAAGAACTTTTTAAAACATTAATTGACGAAAATCCCTCTATGCAAACAGTTCAGAAATATTTTTATTTACGTAATAGTTTGGGGACTGAACCTTTAAAAGTTATAGAATCTCTGCAAGTTTCAGAAAATAATTATCAACAAGCTTGGCAGCTCCTTACAGTAAGGTATGAGAATAGAAAAAATTATTATTCATAATCACATTAAAGCAATTTTTGAGCATCCTGTGCTAACCAAAGAGTCCTTTATAGAGTTACGTAATCTGTATGATCAAATAACTAAACATTTACGTGCTCTGCAATCTCTTGGTGAAAACACAAATAGCTGGGACAGGCTTATTATATACAGTGCATTCCATTTAAAACGAGCCACCCTGAATAACTTTTGGTACAATGATTTTCAGGAAAAATAAAAAAACACTTCAACAATAGTATACGCACCCCCAGAGCATGTCACCATTTTTTTTAAATGGATCACCCTATATTGTTTCGCATTATCAGATGCTCCATGATGAGCAGATTTCAACAAAGTATAAAACATATGGTCTGACGCATATGGTTCGGGAGCTACAAATTATTTGGTTGAAAACGAGCCACCCTGAATAACTTTCAAAACAATGATTTGCAGTAAAAATAAAAAAACAGGTCAACAATTTATACAGGAGGCCATATTTTGAAATATTCGTTTTAGAGACAAATGAATCAATAAATGAGAAAAAGAGATTTTTTATTAAATTCTTAAATCAAAATCTGATGACTTGACAATGAGAAGAAAAAAAAATTCTAGAGTAAATGTTCAAAAACGTTTCACCAACTTCCATACAATGGTACAAACGAGCTTCCATTGCGGCCCTCACATGGTTGAGAATCTCGGGAGTTATTTCTCTGTAATGCCTAATGATCTTCTCTCTCAAATCTTCTAATGTTGTTGATTCTTTCTCATACACTTCAGACTTCAAATAACCCCATAGGAGGAAATCTACAGGAGTGAGATCCGGAGACCTTGGTGGCCATTCTGTAGGACATATTCTGCCAATCCAGCGACCAGGAAAATGATCATCTAAAAATTGTCGCACTGGAGCTGCATAATGAGGAGGTGCACCATCCTGCTGAAAAACTATTTCTTGTTCGAATAAATTCATATCCGCCCCAATTGCCCTATTGATGCACGGTATTATTCGATTCTCCAACATATCCAAATAATTCTCACCAGTCAAATTACCATCGATAAAAAAAGGTCCTATGATGTGGTCACCTGAAATTCCTGCCCAAACATTCAGTTTTTGAGATCGTTGGGTATGAACTCGACGGTATAAATGAGGATTCGTATCACTCTAATATCGACAATTTTGCCGATTCACCTCTCCATTCAAACTAAACGTACTTTCATCCGAAAAACAAATTTTATTCAAGTAAATTCTGATGCAAGTTGATCCGTTCAGTGAGACTTTCACAAAACTCGATACGTCTATCGAAATCATCATCGTTCAATTCATGAACTAATGTACTTATGAAATATCCTGAAAACATTTGTACGACTGATTCCTGATTCTCGAGATAACTTAGTAAGAGATTGCGTATTTTCCATTAGTCCAACGTGCCCTAAAACTGCAATAGAAATAGCTTCATCGTTGACAACTCCTGAACGGTTATGCTTTTTATTGCTAACAGATCCAGTTTCCATAAATTTGTTCAATAATTCCGAAACGTATTTCTGTCGTACATTTCTTCCTGGATGATTATCATTGAACATACGGGTAGCAGCTCTAGCACTATTTCCATTCTGGTAGTACAAATTCACAGTTTCAATCCGTTCTCGAAGCGTATAAACCATTGCTTCTCAAGAATTCACAAAAACAGAAACACCAATTGTAACTTCACCTGGTAGGTAATCGTTATTGTAGAATGAGACAAATACAAAATGAAGAGAATATCGAATTCAAACTTAACTAGGCAAAAAAAGACTTGTTTAAAGTATTCTTCAAAAAAACACCTATGAAACCTAGGTAACAGATTGTACAGAAGTTCATTCAGGGTGGCTCGTTTTCAACTCAAATAATTTGTAGCTCCCGAACCATATGCGTCAGACCATATGTTTTATACTTTGTTGAAATCTGCTCATCATGGAGCATCTGATAATGGAAACAATATAGGGTGATCCATTAAAAAAAAAATGGTGACATGCTCTGGGGGTGCGATAGTGGAAGTAACATCAAATGTGAATATGTCAAAATGTGTCCCCCTGTATACTATTGTTGAAGTGTTTTTCTATTTTTCCTGAAAATCATTGTACCAAAAGTTATTCAGGGTGGCTCGTATTAAATGGAATGCACTGTATATAATTTCCAACAAATTTGACAGCGTAACAAAACGCAAATGGGAATCGTATAGGTATAGAGGGGATTTACCCACGATGACAGATTTGAACGTGTTCTTGAAACAAAAATGTGATGTTTTGGAGAAAATAGAAGTGACCACGGGCAAGCATAAAAATTCAATGAAGGTGACCCAAAAAAGGCAAAGTTATGCGAGCACAGATGTAAGGTGCTATTATTGCGAAAGTGATCACACTATTTTTGTTTGCCAATCGTTTTTGAAATTGTCTACCTCAGAGAGGTATAATGCTGCAAAAAATCTAAAACTGTGCATAGTTTGTTTGAGGAACACACATCCCACGTGGAAATGTAAATCTCAACGTTGTTTCAAATGTAAAAAATCCCACAATGTTTTGCTTCATAAAGAGATAGCGGAGAGACAGGCGGCAATAGCGTATAATAAACAGTCGACAGCGTCACCCGCTAACCCCGCAAGCTGTACCCCGCAACAGCAGGTGTCTCAACCGTTAAATCGTTCAGCCAACGAAGGCAGCGCGGCGGAAATCTCCAGAAATTCGTCAACGAATCATAACACCCTCGTATCAGCTATTCAAAACAGAAAACCAGAAAACGTTCAAACGTATGGAAACGCGAATAGCGGTGTCGTAGGGCACGAAGTGAACGAACATAACTTTGTCTCTAGCGGCGAATATTCACAGACTTCATTGTCCACCGCGCTAATCAAAATAAAAGCTAAAAATGCAATTAACTACTTGCAGGGCATTAATTGACAATGGAAGTCAGAGTAACTTTGTAACAACACAAGTCTGCAAAAGGTTGAATTTAGAACCAGAAAAAATAAATCATGTGGTCAAAGGAGTAGGCAATTCATTGTCGAATATTAGTAATAAGGTGAATGTTACAATTGGTACGTCCGAATTTAGCCTAAATTTGGATTGTTTAGTGTTGCCACAAATCACTGGAAAATTACCACTGATTTCCTTCAAACAAAATATTTTTAAAATACCACCAGAATGTAATTTAGCTGATCCAAAATTTAATAATAGAGAGGAAATACATTGCTTATTAGGTGCATCCGTTTTTTGGGCCATTTTACGATGCGAGCAGATGACTTTGGGACCAAACTGTCCAATCCTTGAAAATACGGAATTAGGCTGGATAGTAGGCGGAAATTGTCGACTAACCACCCAAGATATTTATAAGAAAAAAATCGATTTCTCATGTTAGCACCACATTTACGCATTTAAACATTAATAATGATTCACTTGATGAAAAATTAGTTAAATTTTGGCAAATTGAAGAAGTTAACAACAAGAAATAGATTTGGTCCAAAAGCGAAAAATATTGCGAGAAACATTTTCAAGAAACAACCGAACGCGATAAAGAAACGGGAAGATTCATCGTAAAAATACCATTTAAAAATTCATTGAAGGATTTAGGTCATTCAAGAGATACGGCTTTGAGTAGGTTTCAATCTCTAGAGAGAAAACTTGCAAAAAATTGTGACTTAAGGTCAGACTACAATAAATTCATGAACGAGTACCTAAGTTTAGGTCATATGCGAGAAGTCTGCGAAGAAGGGCAATCAAGTTCGGATGGTTTTTTTATGCCTCATCACGCAGCCTTACTACGAAATGTCGCATAGTTTTCAATGCCAGTGAATCTACTGACTCAGGTTTGTCCTTAAACGACGTGCAATTTACCGGACCTACTTTACAGCGTGACTTATTTCCAATCCTTATTAATTTTCGTCAATTTAAATATGTCATGACAGCAGATGTGTCTAAAATGTATAGACAGATTTTATTACACAAGGATCATAGAAAATATCATAAATTATTTTGGAGTTTTAATTAAAACGACCCCTTAAGAGTGTTCGAAATGCAAACTGTTACTTTCGGATTATCTTGTAGTCCTTATTTGGCGGTAAAATGCTTGATGCACTTGGCGTATGATATCAAAAAAACTAACCCTAAAGTGAGTCGAATAATTCAAAATAATTTTTACATGGACGATCTCCTAGTGGGTTTAGATTCTGCGCAAGACATTCTAAAATGTCAAAGAGAATTAACACAAATATTGTCTATGGCAGGATTCCAGTTGAGAAAGTGGTTATGTAATGCTCCGGAATTACTCTAAAACTTCAAGTTTGATGACAAATTGGAGGCGGGAGTTTTGCAGATCGGCCAAAACGAACAGAATAAAACTTTGGGAATATTCTGGGACTCAAATAATGATTCAATTTGTTACTCAATCGGAGAGTTTACCATTTCCGAAAAACTTACGAAACGAAATATTCTCTCGACAGTTTGTCAGATTTTTTATCCTTTAGGCTTGTTAGGTGCGATTCTCATACTTTCTAAACTAATTATACAAGATCTCTGGAAATCTAAAATAGAGTGGGATGATCCGGTACCAGAATCTAACAAAGAAAAATGGGTAGAACTCTTAAGTGAATTCAAAACCATAAATGACATAAAAATACCAAGACATGCTTTAATTTCCGAGTATATTACTGTTGAGTTGCACGGTTACTGTGATAGTAGTGAGAAAGCTTATGGGGCGTGCCTTTATCTTAGGTCAATCCACGCGTACGGAAAAATTAAAGTTAGTTTGCTATGTGCAAAGAGTCGTGTTGCACCAGTCAAAAAAATTAGTTTACCTCGCTGCGAGTTGATGGGAGCGGTGTTGTTAGCTAATTTGGCAAAAAAGGCCTGTCGGTGTTTGAATCTTGGATTTGATAGACGATACTTCTGGACGGCCTTGACAATAACGCTAGCATGGATTCGGGGAGATATTTCGCGTTGGAAAACGTTTGTCGCTAGTCGCGCAAGCGAAATACAAAGTTTGACTGATGTTTCGGAGTGGGAACATGTAAATTCACCTGATAACCCAGCTGATCTAATAAGTCGAGGAGTTTTACCCGCAGCTTCAAAAGAAAGTGATTTATGGTGGCACGGCCCTAATTATCTTTTGCCAGACTCCAAGCATTGGTCTATAAAAAAATTAAAATTGACCTCGACATTCCAGAACAAAAGGCATGTGTGAATTTAATCACAAATGTTGATTTTTCTATTACCAATGATGTGTTACAACGTTTTTCGTCATTAATAAAAATTCAAAGAGTTTTAGGCTTCTGTTTTCGGTTTATCGATAACTCTCTAGCTAGAATACGAAATAGAAATAGACTTTTCGGAGTTCTGAATCCAAGATAACTAGACGATACAATGCATTTTTTGATAAAGGGTGTTCAAAAGCAATTTTTCGCAACAGATTATCGATATCTGCAAAAGGGTAAATTACTAGATAAGAAAAGCCCTATTTTGAATTTAAGCCCATTCCTTCACGAAGGTCCTATTAGAGTGGGTGGAAGAATTGAACAATGGTGATCCGTACGGCTTATAGGTATGCTCGTGCAGACTTATGAGAGAATGATCGACCACTGGTTCATTGAAAATATTCAACTTTCAACACCAAATCCTCCGGTTAGGGTAACTATCCAGGACAATCATGTTAGTTCATTTTCGATGACTATAGAAGAGTTGATGAGAGAAATGCGAGAAAGGAGACTACAACAACCGACCATTATATGGGACGATAATTTGGAGCGATGGGTGCCCATTGAAGAGGAAGATCTTCAAGTCAATATACCTGCAGAGTATTCAAACTATGACTCGGACGAACAATATATCTGCAATCGGATGAAGAGGTTGACTCGGATGAATCCATAGATTTTTTATATCCATAGTATGAATAGAAATAAAATGAAATAAAATAAAATAAAATGTTTTTTTCTTCATTGTGTCAGGAGGTAATCCTCAACGAATTATATATATATATAATATTCAATGTAATCATTTCATTTGAATTGTGTTGGTTGAATCAGTCACACCACACAGCTGAAGCACTATGAAGCGAGTAGTGATAAATGAAAATAATAATGTAACCTACTATTTGGTAACTTGGACTTACGCTCATAAACATGCCAGAAAAATGTATTGGCAATATGTGGCAGAATAAATGAAGCTGCGAACATTATTGATCCAATATTGAATGCCGTTCATAAACTGAAAATATTCCATCAAGGATTTTGTGATTGATAAATAAATGTATAGTATAAACTATATAGCGTCATGTTTCATTTTTCCAAGTGAAATCGAATATTTGTAGAAAATCTTTAATTTATGATATAATCATTGTGGTCCCATACATATATATATATATATATATATTATATATATATATATATATATATATATATATATATATATATATATATATATAAATGTTTTGATTTCCAAATATATTTGAAAATAAATACTTGATAAAGTAGAGAGTGGCGCCCCGTGCCCACCCACCCCGTGGATAGAGCCCCAACTTCGCACCATCCTTGTGTGTACCTACCCATGAGAATGTACACCCCAATATCTAGTTTACCCCTCACAAATAATCATCTAACTCGTCTAAGAATACGACGTCATTAACACAACCACAATTTTCATTGCATTCGTGGACGTTTTCATCAAAATTCCAATCGATAGAATCTTCAGATTCGTCAGAAGACGAAGTGGAGGAGTCTGAGTCTGAATCTGACTCATATGATTGATCAGAAGAAGAGCTCACTCCATTCACTTGAATGGAGCCATCACCAGCTGGCAACTCCAATGAACTTGGTTGTGGTGAATCACCACGTTCCAACACATTACTAGTGGAATCGGCATCGGCTTTGGTTACTTCTGACATGATGTTCAGAAGTGAGGAAAGGATCGACATGTGATTCTATTTATATCATTCAGAAGAGTGGAGGGGATATGTCAGGAGTGGGGGTAAAGCGCGGAGTAAGAATGTAGTCGATCATTCAAGTTTCAAATAGACTTATTTCCATCAGTAATTTAAGAATATTTTTTTGTAAATACTGAATGTGATTTCACTGGATATTATTTTTTGTTTATTCTTAACTTCATAACATCATGTTCTCTGTTCCCAAGTGATATTGAATATTTAGAAAAAAAATATAAAAATTTGTCACATATCATTGTGTGCGCACCGATGTGTGTGAGGAAATACAGCCCATACGCCATGACAACTGCACGGCCACCAGTAACAGGTGGCAGCGAAATGTAGTACCCGACACAGCCATCGTGGTGGAATCCCTAGTACCGGAGGCGGCTAAACCGATCGATGGTAATTATCGTAGACCATCTGCTGCTTCATCTGAACCTATACCAACATCTTCCAAGGTCGGAGGTGAGAAAATAGTTGGAAAGTCGAATCCATCATCGTCTTCAATGGCAGACATTGTATTGTCCAATAGACGACAGTTGAAGGAGATGATGGATGAGGTTGGGCGGGAGGTCGAACGTTTCCGTCCATCTTATGACGAATTGAGGCAAGTAGAATTTCAACATGATGAACTCCTTCGACAGGCTTCCAAATTGAAAAAGCGAATGGAAGAATTGATAGAATTGAATGCCAATCGTGAGTGTAAATATCAGGAAAATTCATTGATTTTTAAATTTCATGAGGGTTTATATAAGGAGCATTGTGATAAATATCCTAAATAATGTCTAATAATAATGTTGAGTTGATAATTTTGAATAATGTTGATTTTCCTTGACTCCATAAAGCAGATTGGAGTGTACATTTGTATTATTGGTTGGTCACACGGGATGGTGCGTGGTTGGGGCGCCATCTTCTGCTTCATGAAGTCTTTTTATTATCACATTTGGAAAAATATACTAATATCACTAATATCACTAATATTTTTTCTTACTTTACAAATATTGTTGGTATTCAGATGGTAAGATAGTTGACTTGTAATTTATTTCCTATGGCATTTTTCTATCTGGTCTGACGAAATATTGATTAATGTTCTGAAAGTTATCACTCAAAGTTTGAGTGTATTCCATCAAATTCTAGATAAAACACACAATTGAGCATCTTTTTCAATTTTATTTCTTTCAAATAACACACAAGAAAACAGTTTTTTAACTACATCATATATTTTTACATATACTGAGGATCTTCAATTACATGTTGGGTTGGTGTCTAGCCGTTGGGAGCGGTCAGTAATGGTTGATCAGATATCCTTCGATTTGGTGGGAAGAAGTTTCTCTGGTCTATAATCTCTGTTTTGAAAGATTCACATCGTGATGGTCTCCATATGGACGGTGCATCCATGAGTGGATGAATTTTTCTTCTCCACCTCTTCAATTCTTTCACATGGATCATCATATTTTCCATCGAAAGTGGTCTGGAGATGGATAATTTTGTTTTGCAGTAACTTCAACACATCTTCAGATATATCTTTGAACAATGATCGCATGGTAGTATTTGTGGCTTCAAGAATTTCCTGCTCAACCACATTCAGTTTTTCTTCGAGACGATGTGACACTCGTGGTGGTGGTGATGCATCAGTGCATTTCCTTTTGCGACCAAAGTTGTCTATAACATTGCTCATCCTTCCACTAACATGAATAAATTCACACTGATCATTGTGACAAAGATCTAAAGATATATAAGCCTCTATCCGGACGAATATAAATCAGTCCTATGAGGAAAAACGTTTCCAATTTCATTGAGGGATCATTCAAAATGAATAATGTATATGTTCACCCAAAATTCATTAACATATATGAAATATCAGACATATATGAAATTCTGATATAAAAGTCATCTCAGATATATAGAAATGAATCTACGTCCCCTCAATCTTCGCGGTAGAAAGTCCGCTTCGCAGTAAGAAGTCCGCTCCGCGGTCGCATTTTTTTTTTCGAACCGCGAATTAAATTAATTCGCGGCCGCGAATTAAGTTAATCCGCGGATCAGTCCGCGAATCGAAGAAAAACTCAATCCGCGATCTCTGGATTAAATTTTATCTCGATCTGCGAATCGATCCGCGAACTATTCAATCCGCGGCCGCGAATTAATTTAATTCGTGGTTCGCAAATTTTTTTGCGACCGCGAAGCGGGCGTTTCACCGCGAAGCAAAGCGGACTTTCTACCGCGTAGCGGACTTTTCTACCGGAAGCGGACATCTTATCGTGAAGCGGTCAATGTCCATACTTTTGATTCACGGCCGCGATCTGCGGTTCAAATTTCAACCCGAACCGCGATTCGATTCAACGGACTAATTCAATCTAATTATTGGATCATTGGGAAACTCATCTTTGAAATTACCCAAGACTGAATTTGTTACAGGTATGCCGAATTCATTATTTTCAATGAAATAAGATGTGTCAAATCTATTCATATTGGAGCTGATGAACTCGTGAAAATTGTCGGTATTTACTTTTAAAATTAGAGAATCTGTGTCAGTGTAGAGCAGAGAAGCATCCTGACTGAATTCTTTCTTTATACATCCATAGTAATACACTTTCACTCCACCCATTTGAATCGCAACGAAAGTTTCATTAAAAACTCTGCAACTTTTGATGTTTGGTCGTGCAATCAGAGCGCCTGCTCCCATACTTCTGTGAGCATTCTGCCAATGTGTAACAAGCCTCACATCGATCCTATTGTCAACGTTTTCCATCGTTTTGCCATAAACTGCATTGTTCATCAACTTATAGAAATCTTTCTCAGACTTATTATCAGATCTATTACGCAACTGAGTGTTGCGATCAATCTAAGGCTTCATCCAACATGACTGCTGGAATCTTAGGATTCTATGAGTATGCATACCAATCAAACCATTATTGACGGCCTGTTTCAAGTTTTTATAATGAACCACATACTTCCGCTTATCATTCAATTATGGAATCAATTTTGGAATCTTGCTTTTGGAATTTGGTGGCACTATACTTTCTACCAAAAAAGGGAGGTCGGAATGTTTATCATGTAATTCTTGAGGATAATGGATGACAACTTCAAGGACATATCCATATGAACCATTGTCTGCCACATCCATTATGTCCAAATTTGTGATTTCTTCTCGAGTTAGCCAAGTGGAATCAGATATAGGTAATGGTTGTGACATACTATGTCCATATAAATTTGTAGCATCCAAATATGAAATGAATGATGATTGCTCATAGGGATCGAAATCAGGAAGGAACACATTATTTGCTATATGCTTCCTATCGCTTCGTTGACTAATACCTCCACGGATGCCTTTTTTGAAAAAATTTATCATATCAATGTCAGCAGTTCAAGTTCAATATTTGTATATTTCAACATCGAATCTCAAGATAATCCAGGTGCAGTATAATATTGAGCTGGATCCAACTTATATGTATCTAAACAAATCCGTCTAAAATTCTCGAAAATATCACACAGTAGTGGGACATCAGATTCTTAATATAAATCTGAATATTCTCCAAGACTCTTACATTCAAAAAGTTCCCAAACACGTTTGGATCTCATATAATCTTTCTCTGATACATGTTCCCCATTCAAATTGTCATAAAACTGATTTTTTGTCGGTAAGTTGGATGATCCAATTTATTGATGTTGTCCACAAAACTATATGGGAAAACACCTTTCTGCCTCATTAAATTGAATTTTTCATTATCGGGGAAACATTTTAACATCTCAACACATTGCTTATCACTCAAATTTGCACCAAACTTTTTCAATGAACTTGACATGAACTTGAAGCTATCTATAAATCTCATTTTCAAAAAAAAATTCTTTATTTTTCCTTCTTTACTTTGTTAGCTATGTGTGTAGAGATGTTTTGTAAACGAAATGTATTTTTCCTTAGTTTGGAGAATAACATCAACCTTATCTTTTTCCTCATAAAATTCTTTAATGAACATATGGCAATCATAACCACTCATATTATGGCATATAATGGGGATGAAATTCGGTATTTTGAAATTCAAATCACAGGCAGAGTGCGCTGCTGGATATCTCTTTCTCCCCGAGAGATGGCAGTGGTCTCTGACTCCAACATCCCCTTCTGTGAAAGGTTTTTCACATATACCACAGGTGGTGGCATTATGAAATTCCCTTTCCTCTTCTGGGGTTTGTTTAGTCATTGGTTTGACATACCTCAAATGATTATATATATATATATATATATATATATATGTAGGTTTTTATTTCTTTGTCTAGGAGAATGATAATCCCAGGGGTGAATGAACAAGTTTATTCGATATAAACTGTGAATCAACATGAACACTGACAGCTTACTCAAGTTTGTACGTCATCATATTCGGGTACCTATTTAATACGTTTGAACCCTTTTAGTTTTCTGGGAATCTTTGTATATCCGTCGCGGCTCGACTGTGACAATACTACGTCTTTTCGTCTCTTTTCTAAATTGATATTCCCAAGAAAAACTTCTACTCTCTTGAAATATCCCGTCAACGTCAAAAGTATATTATTACTTGATTTCCGCCAAAACCCAACCCCAGCTAAGGCGATTCCTACCGAATGCCGAAAATACAATACTGGGTGAAATAATAATGAACATACTGCAAGGGCTAATAATGAAAATAACGTACCCAACATAATTGATAAAAATATGTATAAACTGAAAGAATTCAAAAATATCGCCACCTACACTCGGCCATCCTGCTCTGAATCCGACCCGGATTCACTTTGATTGTCAACCCATGGTTTCATGAATTCTGCACATGTGGAAGTACGCACCGGTCCCTCATGATGACCTACTTTCACGACATCATATCTGTCATTGGGTTTCATCTTTGTGACCTCATAAGGTCCTAAAATTTTCTCTGAATTTTAATTCCTACTCCAAATTGGGTTCTTTTAATAGCTACCAAATCTCCTTTTTTATATATCCTTGGTTTTCTTCTTCTAAGATTATAAGTTCTTCTATTTTCTTCTTGTACCTTCAAAATCTGTTTTTTGCTTTCCGCTCTGAGATCTTCTCTATTTTCATTGAATTTCTGTATTGTAGCCTCTTCCAATAATTCCTTGATGAGCACTTCTTCTTTATTCCTCATTTTCACGCCAGTTAGAATTTCAAAAGGTGAAGTCCCAATACTTCTCTGAATAGTGGAATTCAATGCTCTTTGGACTCGCTCTACGTATTTGAACCATCTTCCAGGATCTTCCAAGCTGAGTTTTGTGAGAACTGGTATGATTATGCGATTCACTCTTTCAACCTGGCCATTTCCTCTTGGTACTCCAGTAGTTATTGTTAAGTTTTGTATACCTTCGTCAATACAATAGTTTTGAACTCTTCAGCAGTGAAAGCAGTCCCTCTATCTGTTATGATTCTGCTTGGGTTTCCAAAAACCTGCTTTTGTTTTTCCAAACAATCAATAACTTCTTTTGTTGTCGTCGATTTGCAAGCATATAGCCATGTGAATTTAGAGAAATCATCAACAATCGCTAATATATAATGATAATTCTTATTAGTTGAAGGCATTGGTCCTAAATGGTCGACATGATATGTATGCAACGGTCCTTCTTGTTTAGGTATTGGATGTAACATTCCTTCTTTTTTTCCTTCCTTTCTGTTACCTAATATACAATGTATACAATTTCCTAAACACTTTTGAATTTTTTCCTTCAGTTTAGGAATGAAAAATTCCCTATTCACCACTTCTTCTGTCTTGGGAAGTGCAAAATGTCCAATTTCGTGTGCTTTCTTTATTATATCAGTCTGCATCATCTTTGGAACTACTATTAACTCTCTTCCATTCACAAATTTATAAAGTATATCGCTCTTCACGAAAAAATCTTCATAATCTTCTGTGCTCAATATTTTCTTTATTGCCAATATGTGTTCGTCCAACTCTTGTGCCCGCCTGAGTCGTTCTACTACACCATCTTCTTTAGTCAACGTCATCGTCATAACATTTGGGTGACGACTCAAAGCATCTACGTGAGACATCTTGTTTCCTTTTCGATGTTCAATTTCATATGAATACTCCTCCAACAATAAAGCCCATCTAGCAACTCTGGTAGTCAAATCTTTCTTAGCCATAGTTTTCTGAAAAGCTGAACAATCAGTTATAATCTTGAAATGAATTCCAAGTAAATATATTCGGAATTTTTTGACGGCCTGAATGATAGCTAACACTTCCAGTTCATAGCTACTGTATTTTTCTTCAGCTGGAGTAGTCTTCTTGCTCATGTAGTAAACTGGGTGGAATCTACCATCTTCATTCGACTTCTGCAACAGACAAGCTCCATAGCCATATTTGCTCGCGTCTGTATGCAATTCCGTTTCTCCGCCCTGTTTGTAAATATGTAACACTGGTTTACAAGATAGAAATTTTTTAAGTTTCTCAAATGCCTCTTTCTGTTCATAACCGAAAACAAACCTTTGTTCCTTCCTCAACAGATCACTCAAAGGTTTTGCAATAACGGAATAAGATGAGATAAACTTACGAAAATATCCCGCCAAACCCAGGAAAGAATGAATTTGTTTAAGAGTCGTAGGTTGTGGATAATTCTTGATCGCCAAGGTTTTATCATTCGATGGTTGGACTCTTCCATCATCAATGATGAATCCCAAAAATTCGATCTTAGTTTTCAGCAATTGACATTTCTTCTTTTTTATGTCCAATCCATAGTCTTTTGCAACCTGAAAAACTTAATCTCTCAAGTCCTTCTTCTTCTGTAGAACTCAATATTACTATGTCATCCATATAATAGAGCATAATGTTTTCCACCAACAATTTTCTAAAAATAGTACTAACAAATCTCTGAAAGACCGCTGGACTATTACATAATCCAAAAGGACATTTCAGGAATTCAAATTGACCGTGGTGTGTAACAAATGCAGTATATTTTGTACTTTCTTCTTCTATTCTCACGTGGAAAAATCCATTTCTCAGATCGATGGTACTAAAGTATTTAGCAGCCTGCAATCTATCCAACACATCTTCGATCAGAGGAAGTGGAAATCTATCTTTTACTATGTTTTTATTAAGTTTTCTGTAATCACAACATATTCTAGTACTACCATCTTTCTTCTTTACAAGAACTATTGGACTAGCAAAGTCAGATGAACTACGTCTTATTATTCCTTCTTCTAGCCATTCTTCTATTTGTGCTTCGACCTCCTCTTTTTCCGTTATAGCTAATCTTCTTGGACTTTGGTATATTGACTCTTCATTCTTCAATATAATCTTCATTTTAACATCTGCATCCATAATCTTCTCAGGATGATATTCTTCTATTAGTTTCTTCACTTCGTTCCGATTTTTTTCATTTTTTATATGAATTACGTCTACTATTTCAGTTTCTTTATTCGCTTCTTCGTCTAATGTTATCGTCCACAGAAAATTGTGTCTTTCCTTCTTGAAAACAACAATTTCACCATCTCTGAAGACTACATCTACTTGGGCTAAAATATCATTTCCCACAATGGCCTTGAAATTTGATGTTTCACAAGGGATAACATGGATTTTTAGAACTAATTCTTCTTCATTGATGAAGACATTTCTTTCAAAAAACCCCATTGTTGCAACTCTGTTCGACCCTATACCTCTAAGAGTGACAGATTCCCCATTCAAGTCTATATCTTTGAAGTATGCTTCATATACATCCTGTCGTATCGCAGTGATATCACTTCCTGTATCTAAGAGTGCTATCATTTGAATATCATCAATATTCAATTTAACACTGTTTCTTGGAACCACCTCGACTAGTGTCATATTTGAACTTCCACTTCTATTATTCTTCTCTGGACATTTGGTTGACACATGACCATAACCAGAACACACAAAACACTTCGGCCCTTTCGCTTTGTCAGGACATTCGTTGGACAGATGACCTTTGCCCCCACAGTTGAAGCAAAGTCGCATGCTGGTTTTCCTATGCATCTTCTCGTCTTTGTCTTTCTTTGTTTCAATTGTCCGTTCCTTCATGTGCTTTCCCTCTTTGCTTCTCTCTTGACCTGGTTTTGTTCTTGAAATTGTGATTTGCTCATATAACTTCACTTTTTCTTTGAATTCACCAAATGTTTTTGCTCCATACAAAACAAATTTATTTGATGTATCATCCTGTATACCATCAATGATATATTGAATCAAAACTTCCGATTCTATGTTTGCTCTGCTTCCAATCTCTCGCATTATCAGAACATATTCTTGCACCGACTCTTTCCTCCGTTTCTTCCTAGCCATCAATAATTTATGTATTTGAGCACTACTTACTTTCACTTCAAACTCCGCAATCAATTTTTTTTTAGAATCACCCACTTTGTTATTCCTTTTTCTGACTGAATGAAAAGCTTTGCAAGTCCTTTTAACGATTTTTTCGCAAATATTAACTTCTGTAGGTCATTCCATCCTGTCAGCTCAGAAATTTCTTCGAAATCTTCAATCCATTTTCGAACTGGGTAATTGTCTTTTCCATCAAATGTTCTAATACTATCTTCAACGTCTTTGAATGTCAATGAGAACGAACCCTTCAGTTTCGTATTTCCAAAAGATTCACCACTCTTGGCACCTCTGTCATTTCCATTCTTGTCTTCATCAGAATCCACCTTTTCCTCTGATTCTTCTTCCACTTCTTCATCATCTGTCTTCTCATTTTCATCATGTGACTGAAGGTCATTCATAAAAGAACAGATGCGCACAACCACTTCTTCACTACTACCCGAATAATCAAGATCAAGTATACTACAAATAGCAATAAGATCAGGCAACTGCACTTTTTGTTTCACCTCACTCACTTTTTGCGCAAATTCTGAAGACTTTTTATCTAAATGAAAACCAGAAAAGTCGCGTATCTCTTTTCGCGTTTTCCTACCTACTCCCTCGTTTCCAAAGGCGATTACATGTAAGGCCTTTACTGCTTTGAGTGAACTACTAGAAATATTTTTCCCAAATTTTGAAATATCTCCCAAATTAGGCATTGTATGCAAAAAATAAATACGGTGTCAAAGAATGAGTCAGATCAACAAATCAGTTTGAAAATTAAAATAATACAACAAACAGAATTCTCCCTATGTTTCAAACTTCGAATGAATCTGAGACAAGTCGAGTCGCAACTTCAATATTCTTAAAACAATCAATAATGTTTTTGTCGGCGAAATATCAAATTGGACCTGAAAATCGTGACGTTCACAGAATACAAAACAGAAGTAGTGAATCGAACTTTGAAATAATTGAATGAGTAAAACTCTTAGTCTTTGTCAAAATAATTCAATGTTATATCTTCTATTACTTAACACTGGTATGTTATGATCGTCTAACTCGTCTATGCCTCCATTCGATACTGATTATTGGAAAAACTGTGCATCGTACCTTGTTGAATCCATAATTATATCATTGAATTACCAAACCATGGACTACGGGAACGAATTCGTCTATACTTCTTCTCGGATCTCCCCACGTCTGGTTTTCCTTGAAGTCCTCTTACTTCCGTCTTCCTCGATTGAAACGAATGCGTCTAAGTCGTCCACACTCCTTGGATCTTTCTACTACATCTGGTTTATCTTGAAGTCGTCTACACTCCTTGGATCTTTCTACTACGTCTGGTTTATCTTGAAGTTCTCCTACTTACGTCGTCCTCAATAATAGGCCTTTGAATCTCCTTCGTCGAATCACTTTTCAAAAGTCAGGTAAACGTTTAGCGGCTCGCAGCTTCAACTAAATCTTATTCTCTATCCCGGTTGAGCCCCCAAAATGTAGGTTTTCATTTCTTTGTCTAGGAGAATGATAATCCCAGGGGTGAATGAACAAGTTTATTCGATATAAACTGTGAATCAACATGAACACTGACAGCTTACTCAAGTTTGTACGTCATCATATTCGGGTACCTATTTAATACGTTTGAACCCTTTTAGTTTTCTGGGAATCTTTGTATATCCGTCGCGGCTCGACTGTGACAATACTACGTCTTTTCGTCTCTTTTCTAAATTGATATTCCCAAGAAAAACTTCTACTCTCTTGAAATATCCCGTCAACGTCAAAAGTATATTATTACTTGATTTCCGCCAAAACCCAACCCCAGCTAAGGCGATTCCTACCGAATGCCGAAAATACAATACTGGGTGAAATAATAATGAACATACTGCAAGGGCTAATAATGAAAATAATGTAACCAACATAATTGATAAAAATATGTATAAACTGAAAGAATTTAAAAATATCGCCACCTACATATATATATGTATTTCTTAAATCTTCTTCTATTCGCATTGTGAAAACCTTTGCCGCATCAGCACCTTTATATGAAACAAATTTTGTTAATTTATCATCGAAGGAACATTTTATCAGATAAGCAAATGAGTAAGCTTCGTGTTGGAAGGTTCTTTTCGTGTACGCGAGTTCGGGATTCGGTTCGGTGGTTTGTATAGGCTTCAGAATCGATTCAAAATCTGCATATACTACAAAAGGTACATTCATTTGTCTTTCGAAATTTCCAAACATTAATGTATTACCGGCAACCATTTTCCCAAATTCATTTATTCTGAAATCAGTTTGTGGTACTGTTGTACATACATGATTACAATCATGCATCTGGTGACGCAACAGTAATCGCTCATTCGAAAAGTACAATGAACATCCATCACAGAAATATTTTTTGTGTTCATGAGCTGAAATTTGACTTGACACCAATCTTGAAAGATCTTTAATCCAACAATAATGACTATTTCCCACCTCATCTGTGATAAGCAACAAATTGACATGTCTTCTGAGTTTTTTCTGAGAGTATCTCAATGGTACAATAATCTCATATTTTACCCTCTTGTTTTCAATCTTAGATTCCAAACCATAAACATCGACTGAAATATCATTCAAATACCCGAACATTATTATATCGGGTAATTTTACTGGAAAATCCATACCTGTTACATTCAAGACAGTCTCATAATGTGGATAGGATGACACCTCCGATACATTATTATTAGTGGGGAATAATGCAGATGTCACGGCCCATGCAAAGCAGCATTGGTCTTCATTTTTTATGCTGACAACACCTTTTCTTCTCTCAATGAATTCGAGAAGTTTCATGTATGATAATCCGCCAAGTGGACTGTATTTGTTTATGTTCACTTCAAGGAACATAATTTTCTCGCAACTCCATCCTGAAAAAATTACTTCCATCAAACCTTTCATCATTTGCAATAATTATAACTATAAACCTGAATCACGCTCCCCAAACTCCGTACTTTGAGCAATTATAATGTGACGAAACGCATCGAATAATCCATTCAAATCAGTCGATCGATCTGCTATACGATTGGGAGAATTGAACGATTTTATGTCTGTCAATTCCTGAGTTTGAATGATATAACTTCCAAACACTTCCATGTTGACCTTGATGGAGTTGTGCAGTTTGATGTTTTTTTCCAATAGCTCGAGTACTTTATGCTTGATATCGTTTGAAAAAGGTGTGTACTCAGTATCCATATTCTCACTAGATACTCTGTAGCTAGAAATGCGACATTTGAATGCATTTTCAATGAGGTGTACACCACCACCCAAGTGAACACATGAATTTGTCCTATGTGCGAGTGTTCTATTGTGAAAATTGACTTGACCATATGGGATTATCACATTACAACAATTACATGTATAGAGTGGTTCAGGTGGTGAGTCATCGCCATTGTTCAATTTAACTCGTTCCACTGAAGGACCTCTCTGGCAAGTTTCCCGTTGATGCCGACGTAGATTATCACTACGAGTGAAATCTCTACCACAATCACACGAATACATTTCACCAACTTGTTTTCAATAGTTTGCTGGGGGAGACACTGATTCGAAATACTCTTCCCCTGGAATATTTCAATGAAATATTTTCACCCTACAACAAGTCCGATGCGATGCGCAATCTGTATGAATTTTGAGGAGATTCTCTTGACATTCAGCGCACTCATCAATACTCGCAGTTCACTCTCAGCTCTCTCTCAGGACAAACGCCCTCCTCGCTTGGAGAGTACAAGGATTCATGGAGGTCATGACTACACAGAATATGTATGCCTACACCACAGCTTTAGTCAAGGTCAAACAAAAATCAAGATTAAATCTTGAGGTTGCCGAAACAATCCCAACATCAAAACTCAAGGTCAAATCTCAAGGTCAAAACTCAATGTTATGAATCTCAAGGTCAAATTCAATGTCAAAATTGAAGTCGAATCTCAAAGTCGACCAAACCCAATTACAACACTCAATGACAAATCGCAAAGTCGAATCCCAAGGTCAAACACACACCATATTGCACACCTTCAACCATTCAAGGTCACACGTGACGTCATGGTGGTGGGAGGAGAGCCAGAACCGGCTTGAATCTCCTACTGTCGTGAATTTAACACAATGTATTGAACTGCTGACAGAAGAGGAGACTTTGACTAACGATGCGAGCCCATACTGTTCAACTTGTGGAATGAAAAAGGAATTCAAAAAGATGATTCGTATACAAACATTTCCACAAATTTTATTTATACATTTAGAACGTGTTTCTTCGACTGATGGCAGTAAATTGGACAATGTGATTAATTTTCCCATACAAAATTTGAATTTGGACCAATATTCTGCTCAGGACGGAATGAATACTCTTTATAATATCCACGCCATATCTAATCATGGCGGCAGCATAGGTCAATATATACAGAGAGCCGCCATCTTGAATTTTTCAATTTTCACGAAAGAATCATAATAGTCGACTCCAAAAACCACCACATACCAATTTTGAAAGAATCGGACCATGATCACAAAACTCGTATACCATTTTGGAGCCGCTATCTTGAATTTCTCAATTTTCTTGGAAGAATCACAATATTCGACCCCGAAAACCCCCACATACCAATTTTGAATAGAATTGGACCATAATCACAAAGCTCGTCCACCATTTTGGAGCCGCCATCCTGAATTTTTCAATTATCACAGAAGAATCATACTTTTCGATCACAAAAATCCTCAGATACCAATTATGAAGCAAATCGGTCCATAATCACAAAACTCGTCCGCCATATTGGAGCCGCCATTCTGGTTTTTTTCACACAAAAATTTCTTTATGCATTGCCACCGGAATTATGTACACCTGCCAAATTTCAAATCATTCGGACGTCTGGAAGTGGGTGAAAATCAAGTCCAAAGGAGTCGGTTACAAACAAAGAAACATACAAGTGAAGCTAATATAAAGCGTGTAAAAAATGTGGTATATTGTCATTGTATCTTCGAAAATCATTTGATTCAGTAGATCAAGGAATCCTATTGAGTACTTTGAATTCAATAGAAGGTATTAGAGGGCCGGTATATATGTGATTTGAAAATCATTTATTAGACAGAAAACAGTTTGTATGTACGAGAGAGAAGTATAGTTGACAGAAAACTGCATGTGCTGTTCCTGAAAGTTTCAGTACACAAAATCTTCTTCAAATATTGTTTATAATATAGACAGTCACATTCTTTCAAAAAAATCGTTTTATTTTTTTTTACAGAATAATGAAGTGTTGATTGATTGTGGGTCAAAATATATTTGATGCGTTTTAGATATTTTTGTAACTTTATCCATTGAAAATTCGAAATGCAACATGAATTCTGATTTTTCAGTTTTGAAAGTGATTCGGCAAATATTCTCATGGAATATCACTCGTGCTAGAGGATTTTATTAGATTTTTTTTCCTCGAGAAATTTGCCTCCAGGAAATATCATTCGTGCAATTTGTGGCGTCATTTTCAAGCTCTGCTTTCGTGGTTTGATCAGGTGATCAGATCACAAATCGCACCCAGTAAAACTTCCAGGCAAAATGCTTTATTCGAAAAAATTATTGCGGGACAAATTAATACCGGGATGCCTTCTATTCACATATATTTTTTCGTCATGTTGAGAACAAGGGAGATATCTTGTCATTTTTTACATGTCAAAATTATTAGATGACTGAAGAAAATACGTTATTGAAAAAATATATTTGTAACCATTTTTGAATGAGATTTCTGCAACTAAAGAAGTTTTTTCCAAACTCTCGATTACAATTTTATATAAAATGCAGGAGTACTATGACAAGTACTGGCAAAATCCAATTACCCAATAAAATAATATAGTCAACATAATTTTTTTAAAAGCCAATAAAAAGGAAGAAAAAATACAATGAGATATGAAAGTTTATTGAAACAGATCATGACACAAAATGTAGTGATGTTAGGATCAAAAAAATAATATTTTAAAAAAACTAAAAAACCTGCTTCTAAAGAAAACCAAACTACAAAAATAGAAAATAAGAAAAAAATTAATTTTATTTGAAAAAAAGCTTGGGGTGCATGGTATCGCCTCGGCCAACAATTACCTGTGATCTGAGACATTTCCTACTTTACTGCCCTAGGTGTGTAATGTACTATATAATTATTGATACAATGCACTCCACGCTTTTTCATAAATAAAATACATTTTTTTCTTATTTTCTATTTTATCAGTTTGGTTATCTATAAAAGCGTGTTTTTTAGTTTTTTAAACTATTATTTATTTCCTACTTTTTAGTTTGGTTTATTTATAAATGCGTGTTCTTTTAGTTTTTTATGAAAGTTATATGAAATAACAAATCTTATTCTGCAAATAACAAAATGGAATAATCTCATCAAATTAGTGTATTGTCATCGGTCCTCGATAAATCTACAAAGTTTGAATGAAATGTGACCGTTTACAGGAGTCGTTTACAAACATAATCTCCGACCCCAAAAACCCCCAAATTCCAATTTTGAATAGAATTGGACCGTAATCACCAAACTCGTCTACCATTTCGGAGCCACCATCTTGAATTCTTCAGTTTTGACAAAAGAATCAGAATCTCTGACAACGAAAATCCTCAGTTACCAATTTTGGAGCGAATCGGAATATAATCACAAAACTCGTCCGTCATATCGAAGCCGCCATTTTGTTTTTTATCAAACAAAACCAATGCATTGTCACCGGAATTATGTACACCCGCCAAATTTCAAATCATTCGTACGTCTAGAAGTGGGTCAAAATCGCGCCCAAAGGAGTCGGTTACAAACAAACATACAAGTGAGTCGATTACAAACAAACATACAAGTAAAGCTGATATAAAGCGTGTGAAAAGTACAATAACGAAACAATACTGTTCATATTCAGTTACAGAAATGATTCACAATAACACGAAAAACTTCATGAATGATATTTTCATCATGCCAATTCCGTGATATTGCCCTGCTATCCTCAAAGATTTCTGGAGTCTCCGCTTCGAATTGATCTTTTTCCATGGTTTAAAAACAGTATCCCTATTAACTTTCAATGATCGACAATCTTCATCTTGTGAGTTATATTTATGGAAAAAGGAAATACCCACGACTCCCTCTTCATGATTTGAACTACGCTGTCCATAATTCATTGCCATAGGTTTTTTCTTGGACGCTGGGCGAAACATATGGATACCTTGCCTGCTAGATTCAGATATAATTTTTCTATTCGATGATACTGGATCTTCTTCCACGATTGTATCCAAACAATTTCGATGTTTTTTTTCTTCCCATACAACGATGTATCAAGCGTATCATTCTCAAGTAGAAGTTTACCTTCCATTTTCTCATTTACAATAACTTCATTTTCAATGAAGTTCTGTCCATTTTGAAGTCTAGCTGTTTCCCTCCTCTCAAAAATATTCGTGGCTCGATGAATGAGACGTTCTGCAGTCGAAACAACACTGGAAGCTTCCATGGTTGGGCACGTTTCCAGGATGAGATCTGTAGTATATTCGTATATATCGACGACCCCTTCACTATTGGTCTGATGTTTTACTTCACCCATCTCCTTATGATTTTGTGATACCTCGTACAACGACCACTTAGCTGATAGAACTGTTGAAATCACTGAGTGTCCCTACCATTTATACCTCTTCGATAATGAGTTACATTCAATAAGGATTTTTTTATTATGTCACAGATAAGATTAACGGTTCACGTTCAGGAAAATATCATGTCATCTTCATGGGACGTTGATTGCTTTCTCGAAATAATTCACGAGAAGATTAGGTATTGGAAATCTTATCCCCCATTTTTTAATAACCTGGTATAATTATGAATAACTATTTGAACTTGTTGTTATAAGATTTGAGTGAGATATCATCCCAATCTGTTTTTTCAGTTAACAGGTAGTTTAATATTTTGAGCGTTGTCTACATTGCATATATGAATTGAAATCAGTACGAATAGAAACTACTCAAAAAATGAATTCAATTCCAGTATTTCTACTATGTTTGAAGAGAATAAACTTGAGGAAAATAAACAAACAATTAAAAAATATGACGAACCAAATACAATTATTGACCGCATTTGGAAACTATTCCAGTCAAAAAATCATCAGAATAAGAAAAGACTCTAAACTCTGGATCAGTGAAAATATCTCAAAACTAATTAAACTCCGTAATAAATTCTATTGCAAAAAATATACCCTACCCGAATATCCATTGATTCATATGATAAATATAATAAATTAGTTGAATTTAGTGTTAAAGAAGCAAACAAAATATATATTATTACAAAAATTCACTAATGCTGCTACAAAATCAGTTCAGAACTCATTAAATTAACTATTATATAATAAATCAAGACGCTATGACAAAATTGCATATATCGTGAAAAATGAAAGAAATATTGATAATTAACAAGAAATTAATGAAGAGTTCAATGATTATTTCATTAATATTGGTCCTGAGGTGTCATCAGGTTTAATGGCCAAAAGAGAAATTCCAATTCAGTCAAAATTATCCTCAATGTATTTGAGACCCAGTGAATCACAAGAAATATGGAAAATAATCAATAAATCCGATTTAAGAAAAGCTCCGGGATTTGAAAACATCCCTAGGAAATTGATTTGTTGAAAATATAAACAGGATGTAGTTGTTTTCTGTTAGACATTCACAAAAAATAACTTCATGTTAATCGTGGATTTCTCAATTCACAGAAAAATCTTTCTATCAGTATCCAATTGAGAATGTTACCCTTTTCAACATGAATACCCCACAAGAGGTTATCTTGACGATGGAAGATAGTGACTAAAGTTCATCTTTCAGTCGCAGATGATTCCACATCTGATTTATGAACATCCTGTTTATATTTTCAACAAATCAATCTATCATACCCCATGACAGGTTTTAATGTCAGAAAACACTCATTTCAAAGTGTCTCTCCAAAAGAAATGATTCTAACTTTTTCCATCTTTGCGAAGTGAGATTGCTTCTTGAAAATGTGTTTCCCATTTCTTCCGGTCTTCCTGATGATCGTGGAAGCGTGAAATAGATTTTCATCGACAAAAATGTATTGAAGAACTAGTGAATGCGATGTCTCTCCTGCGTCAATGTTACGAATGATTTCTGGTGAGTACTCTCTTTTGGAAAACATTCTTCTTTGCCTCATTCATCTTTATGAGTTCTTAATTAAGAATGGAATAGAAAATCAAATAACTATCTGAATGAAAATGCAAATTTTCAATTTCAGATTTTTTCTTTCGAGTTAGGGCCTTTTCAGAATATCTATCAGATGTAGTTCAATGTCCAGCGTGGCTTTAGCCGAAAAAGTAGTTGTTTTCTGTTAGACATTCACAAAAAATGACTTCATTTTAATCGTGGATTTTTTAATTCACAGAAAAATCTTTCTATCAATGTTCAATTGAGAATGTTTCCCTTTCCAACATGAATACCCCACAAGAGGTTATCTTGACGATGGAAGATAGTGACTAAAATTTATCTTTCAGTCGCAGCAGATTCCACATCTGATTTTATGAACATCCTGTTTATATTTTCCACAAATCAATCTATCATACCCCATGACAGGTTTTAATGTCAGAAAACACTAATTTCAAAGGGTCTCTCCAAAAGAAATGATTCTGACTTTTTCCATCTTTGCAAAGTGAGATTGCTTCTTGAAAATGTGTTTCCAATTTCTTCCGGTCTTCCTGATGATCGTGGAAGCGTGAAATAGATTTTCGTCGACAAAAATGTATTGAAGACCTAGTGAATGCGATGTCTCTCCTGCGTCAATGTTACGAATGATTTCTGGTGAGTACTCTCTTTTGGAAAACATTCTTCTTTGCCTCATTCGTCTATATGAGTTTTTAATTGAGACTGGAATAGAAAATCAAATAACTATCTGAATGAAAATGCAAATTTTCAATTTCAGATTTTTTCTTTTGAGTTAGGGCCTTTTCAGAATATCTATCAGATGTAGTTCAATGTCCAGCGTGGCTTTAGCCGGGGAAGTAGTTGTTTTCTGTTAGACATTCACAAAAAATAACTTCATTTTAATTCACAGAAAAATCTTTCTATCAATATTCAATTGAGAATGTTTTCCTTTTCAATCCCTAGAAAAATTGTTAAAATGGTAAAATCAGAAATCGCTCCTTTAATGAGTATGTTAATAAATTCAACGTTCTCAACAGGCTCAGTATCTGGCAAACCAAGAACTGACGAAGTTAAGCCAGTTTTCAAAACGGGTAAAGAAGATCTAATGGGGACTTATAGACCAATCCCTTTTCTTTTGGTACTCTCATGAATTATATGAAAAGTAGTACATTATTGGAATATCCCGAAAAATGAATTTGTCTATTTAATGGACAATGATGTTTTTGAAAATCCAGTGATACTGAATCAGCCGTATCAGATGTTATCACCGAACTCCAACTAGGTATGGATTTAGACAAAAAATGTGGTGTATCTTCGAAAATCATTTGATTCAGTAGATCAAGGAATCCTATTGAGTACTTTGAATATAATAGAAGGTATTAGAGGGCCGGTATATATATATATATATATATATATGATTTGACAATCATTTATTAGATAGAAAACAGTTTGTATGTACAAGAGAGAAGTACAATTCACAGAAAACTGCTTTATGTGGTGTTCCTAAAGGTTTCAATACACAAAATCTTCTTAAAATATTGTTTATGATATAGACAGTCCCATTCTTCCAAAAAAGTCGTTTTTATTACAAAATAATGAAGTGTTAATTCATTGTGGGTCAAAATATAATTGTTGCGTTTTAGATATTTCTGTAACTTTCCCCGTTGAAAATTCGAAATGCAACATGAATTCTGATTTTTCAGTTTTGAAAGTGATTCGGCAAATATTCTCATGGAATATCATTCGTGCTGAAGGATTCTATTCCATTTTTTTCCTCAAGAAATTTTCCTCCAAAAAATATAATTCATGCAATTTGTGGCCTCATTTTCAAGGTCTGCTTTCGTGGTTTGATCAGGTAATCAGATCACAAATCGCACCCAGTAAAACTTCCAGGCAGAATGCTTTATTCGAAAAAATTATTGCAGGACTAATTGATACCGGGATTCCTTCTATTCACATATATTTTTTCGTCATGTTGAGAACAAAGGAGATATCTTGTCATTTTTATTTTTTTACATTTCAAAATTGTTGGATGACTGAAAAAAATACGTTATAGAAAACATATATTTGTGTCCATTTTTGAAAGAGATTTCTGCAACTGAAGAAGTTTTCTCCAAACTCTCGATTACACTTTTAGATAAAATGCAGGAGTACTATGACAAGTACTGGCAAAATCCATATTATCCCAATAAAATAAATAAAGTCGACATAATAACACTATACATGATTTTATTCAAGACAAAAGCCAATAAAAAGGAAGAAAAAACAATGAGATATGAACGTTTATTGAAACAGATCATGACACAAAATGTAGTGATGTCAGGATCAAAAAAAGTACAGTAACGAAACAATACTGTTTATATTCAGTTACAAAAATGATTCATAATAACACGAAAAAAATTATGAATGATATTTTCCTCATGCCAAAGTAATAAAAACTATCCCTCAAATGAAAATTTGCTTCATTCATATTCCGTGATATTGCCTGCTATCCTCAAAGATTTCTGGAGACTCCGCTTCGAATTGATCTTTTTCCATGGTTTAAAAACAGTATCCCTATTAACTTTCAATGATCGACAATCTCCATCTTGTGAGTTATATTTATGGAAAAAGGAAATACCCACGACTTTCTCTCCATGATTTGAACTACGCTGTCCATAATTCATTGCCATCGGTTTTTTCTTGAACACTGGGCGAAACATATGGATACCTTGCCTGCTAGATTCAGATATAATTTTTCTATTCGATGATATTGGATCTTCTGCCACAATTGTATCCAAACAATTTCGATGATCTTTTTTCTTCCCATACAATGATGTATCAAGCGTATCATTCTCAAGTAGAAGTTTACCTTCCATTTTCTCATCTACAACAACTTCATTTTCGATGAGGTTCTGTCCATTTTGAAGTCTAGCTGTTTCCCTCCCCTCAAAAATATTCGTGGCTCGACGAATGAGACATTCTGCAGTCAAAACAACACTGGATGCTTCCATGGTCGGGCACGTTTCCAGGATGAGATCTGTAGTATATTCGTAGATATCGACGACCCCTTCACTATTGGTCTGATGTATTACTTCACCCATCTCCTCATGATATTGTGATACTTCGTACAACGATCACTTAGCTGATAGAACTGTTGGAATCACACCCCTTAAGGTTGAGCGTCCATGGATAGTAAATCCCCTTCATGTTATGTGTGAACAAGATTTCCATTCTTCCCCGCTCCTCCTCTCCTTGGAGCGGTCCTCACCTCGCAAATGGCACGTTTGCGAAATTGAAATCGTACCTCCTGTGGTATGAATTCAGCCTCTGAGTGCTTTAAACCCCTTGTTATCTGATGTTGTATGTTTACCTGACTTGTGCTGTGTGTGTGCGTGGTGGTGATGTACCTGATGGGTGTGTAAGTGTATGGTGTGATGTGGGTGTGTTGATCTTACGTGTTTTGTATTGAGTTGTTACTCACCTGACGCGCCGGAGTGCTACTCTCGGTGGTGGACGGTCGTTTTGGTAGACTGGTCGCAAATACTTTTCCTTTTCTCTAAACCTGGGATCGTCCAGGTTTAGGTTCGCGAGGATGTCTCGAATCACCGGGTTCGTGTGGGTGTCCGTCTTCAGGAACGTCGCGGTGGCGTGGTTCCGAAGATGGTAGTCAATGGAGTTCGGATTGACATTCAGGTCCCTGTAGATAAATCTATTCGGGACGTATCTGGGAGCGTTCACTGCCATTCTTAGGCTCACGTTTAAGAATATCTGGATCTTGGTCCTGTATGTTTGGGCGCATTGACCCCATGCGGCGGATGCATACAGGATGTTGGGGAGAAGGATGGTCCTGATAAGGAGCAGTTTTAACTGGAGGTCCATGTTGCTACTGCGTCCTATGAGGGGGTAGAGGTTCTTTCGGGCTGCTTTCGCTAGTGCGAGCCTCCGATCTACGTGTTGCCTGAATGCCAATTTTTTGTCCAAGGTGACTTCAAGGTATTTGGCCTCGTTTGCCCATGGGATTCGTTGGTCATTCATGATGACATGTCCTGACGGTGTTGTTCGCCTTCTGGTGAAAAGTATTGCTTGGCTCTCTTCCGCGTTGAACCAGTCCTCAAGCTTGTCTGCTTGATCTTGCAGGTATCAAGTTACTTGAATTGCGTTCACCGATCTGGCCACTAGTGCTGTGTCGTCCGCGTACAGCGCTAGCTTGTTGAAGTTGTCAGCAGGCTTTGGGATGTCCGCCCTGTAGATGGAAAACAGGTGTGGAGATAAGACTGCGCCTTGCGGTACTCCTGCTTCTAGGGTCCTCACTGGTGAGAGGTCGCTGCCAACATTACATTGGCACCGCCGTCCTCGCAGGAAGGAGTCTATCAGCTTCACTATGGGAGTGGGGTATCCGAGGTCTGTCATTTTGGTGATTAAGCCATCGTGCCAGACCCTGTCGAAGGCCTTGAAAACGTCTAGGAATAAGGCTCCTGTGTGGTGTCCTCTGTCCAGGTTGAAGCCTGTTACGGCAAAGTCCACTATCCTCAGGACCTGCATTTCCGTAGAGTGTCCTTGTCGGAAGCCGAACTGCTCGTCTGGTAGGACGTTGAGTTCTTCCGTGAGTGGTTCCAATCGTCTCTGGATGACTCGCTCTGCCACCTTGCTCATCGAGGATGTGAGGATGATGTTGGTCAAGGCAGCAATTCCTTCTCTTGGTAGAGCCTTTAAGGCTCTATTCAAAATTTGGTCTGGTCCGGGTGCCTTGCAGGTAGCGAGATTTCGGATGATGTCCTTGATTTCTTCCGGCGAAGTTGGTTCAAGGACGTGCTCGGCATCATTGATCTGTCTTATTCTCCTGACAGTCTAACTGGCTCGGGTTTCCATGTCTTCCACCTCGTCGGTTAGGTTGACCTGGTTGTCTCTACACTGGAGTTCGAAGGCGTCCGCAAATGCTTCTGCCTTTTCGTTGTCCGTGTGGACCAGGCCCCCCTCTCCGTGGAGTGGCGGGCACGGTTTTCTTCTGCCTTGACGAAGTACTCTCTGCATTCCCCATACAGAGTTGTCTTCTGTGCTCATTTCTGTCATCCTGTTTGTCCATTGCTGTGTTTGGTGAGCTTTGAGTTCCAGCCGCAGTTGCCTGCCTGCCTGGTTCATTCTCCTTTTATCTTCGGGGGCCAGTGTTCTCTGGTATCTCTTCTTCAAGCGGCGCCTGTTCCTAACTAACTCCCCAACCTCTGGGGTTATTGCTAGTTGGAAGTTGAACCTGGTTGCTTGGGTGGTCTTGGAACTGCGTTCTATGGCTTTCTGGTAGTTTGTTGCAACTGTGTTTTGCTTTTCGGCGTTGGTGTTTTTGGTATGTGTCCTATGGGGCGTGTATGATTCTTAGGAATCGGTTCCCGTCGGTGGTCTTCCTGGTAGCTGGTTCCCCAGGTTCCGCGTCTCGCTCCCCTATTGTTAGTAGGATTGGGTTGTGGTCTGAGGAGCCTTCGTCTCATACTTACATCTCAGTGTTGGCTGGGATAGACTGTATCAGTGCTTTGTCCAGGATGTCTGGTGTGTGGTTTGCTAGTCCGTGGTAGGTGGGTACGAAGGGGGCTATTACTTCGATGTCGTTGTAGTCGGCCAGTAAGTTCTCCAGATTTCGGCCTCGTGGATTGTTGTTTCTGCAGTGCCATGTTCGTGACTTCGCGTTGAAGTCTTCGATGGCTACAGTGGGGTGATGGTCTGGAAATAGTTCTGCTAGGTCTCCTCTTTGTATATTACCCCCTGGCGGGATATACGTTGAGATGATTCTTAGCATTCCTATGCGTCTGACCTTCACTTTTACTGCGACTGCTTATCCTCGAGATAGTTCTGGTTTCTCAGCTTCGTGTTGTTCGAGGCCGGTCCTTACTAGCAGGGCTGCGTCACCGCGGGGGCGACACCTGGGTCTGTCTGTTCGGTAGCAGGTGAATCCTGGAAGATGGAAGCTTGGGGTTGGGGCACAGCGTTCCTGGGTCCCTGTCTCTTTCGTGGTGGTTGGTATGTTGTTTGTCGTGGTGGTTGGTATGTATGTTGTGGTATGGGTCTTGTCGCTGGTTTGGGGAATTTGGGGTATCATCTAAAGCTGACCGTGTGTGGTCCCCCACAGTTGGCGCAGGTGGCTGGCTGCTCCTTGGTTTTGGTGCAGGTGCGGGACTCGTGTTCCGCTCCGCACTTCACGCATCTGGGAGTGGGGTGGCAGTACCTTTATGCATGTCCAAACCATTGGCAATTATGACATTGGGATACGAATCCACCAGTCATTTGCCGTTGGGTTCCACTCTCACTTTCAGCATGACACAAGTGTCTAGCGTGAAAATGTTGTTTTCTTGTGAAAAATAAACAAACAATAAAAAAATATGACGAACCAAATGAAATTATTGACCGCATTTGGAAATTGTTCCCGTCAAAAAATCATCAGAATAAGGAAAGACTCTAAACTCTGGATCAGTGAAAATATCTCAAAACTAATTGAACTCCGTAATAAATTCCATTACAGAAAATATACCCTACCCAATTGTTCATTGATTCATATGATAATTATAATAAATTAGTTAAATTTAGTGTTAAAGAAGCAAAAAAAATATATTATTACAAAAATTCACTAATGCTACTACAAAATCAGTTTAGAACTCATCAAATGAACTATTATATAATGAATCAAGACGCAATGACAAAATTGCATATATTGTGAAAAATGAAAAAAAATATTGATAATTAACAAGAAATTATTGGAGAGTTCAATGATTATATCATTAATATTGGTCATGAGGTGTCATCAGATTTCATGGCCAAAAGAAAAATTACAATTCAGTCAAAATTATCCCCAATGTACTTGAGACCCACTGAATCTCGAAAAATATAGGAAATAATCAATAAATTCAATTTAAGAAAAGCTCCGGGATTTGAAAACATTCCTAGAAAAATTGTTAAAATGGTAAAATCAGAAATCGCTCCTTTAATGAGTATGTTAATGATTTTAACGTTCTCAACAGGCTCAGTATCTGGCAAACCAAAAATTGACAAAGTTAAGCCAGTTTTCAAAACGGGTAAAGAAGATCTAGTGGGGACTTATAGACCAATCTCTTTCATTTTGGTACTCTCAAAAATTATAGAAAAAGTAGTACATTATTGGAATATCTCGAAAAATAATTTGTCTATTTAATGGCACTATAGGTTTCGAAAATCCAGTGATACTGAATCAGCCGTATCAGATGTTATCACCGAACTGCAACTAGGTATAGATTTAGACAAAAAATGTGGTAATATTGTCATTGTATCTTCGAAAATCATTTGATTCAGTATATCAAGGAAAGCTATTGAGTACTTTGAATATAATAGAAGGTATTAGAAGGCCGGTATATATGTGATTTGAAAATCATTTATTACACAGAAAACAGTTTGTATGTACGAGAGAGAAGTACAATTTACAGGAAACTGCTTTATGTGGTGTTCCTGAAGGTTTAAGTACACAAAATCTTCTTAAAATATTGTTTATAATATAGACAGTCACATTCTTCCAGAATAGTCGTTTTTTTACAAAATAATGAAGTGTTTATTCATTGTGGGTCAAAATATATTTGATGCGTTTGAGATATTTTTGTAACTTTCTCCATTGAAAATTCGAAATGAAACATTAATTTTAATTTTTCAGTTCTGAAAGTGATTCGGCAAATATTTTCATGAAATATCATTCGTGCTAGTGGTTTTCATTCCATTTTTTTTCCTCAAGAAATTTGCCTCCAGGAAATATAATTCGTGCAATTTGTGGCCTCATTTTCAAGCTCTGCTTTCGTGGTTTTATCAGGTAATCAGATCACAAATCGCACCCAGTATAACTTCCAGGCAAAATGCTTTATTCGAAAAAATTATTGCGGGACAAATTAATACCGGGATTCCTTCTATTCACATATATTTTTTCATCGTGTTGAGAACAAGGGAGAGACCTTGTCATTTTTTATTTTTCACATGTCAAAATTATTAGATGACTGAAAAAAATACGTTATTGAAAAAATATATTTGTATCCATTTTTGAATGAGATTTCTGCAACTAATGAAGTTTTTTCCAAACTCTCGATTTTAATTTTATATAAAATGCAGGAGTACTATGACGATTTCCTGGTATGTCCTTGAATTCCGCGTCTGGTAAACCAGTGAGATTTCGATCAATAAGAAAGTGGCTTGGGGTTAAAGGAATAATATCGGGATCGGTTGAAATGGGGCAAAGTGGTTGGGAATTTACTACTGCCTCTATCTGAATTAAAACAGTCAAAAAATCTTCGTATACTAAATTCGCATTGCCTAGAATTCTTATTAAATGGGACTCAACGTTTTTTATGCCTGCTTCCCATATGCCGCCAAATGATGGAGTGCGTGCAGGTATGGAATGCCACGAAATATTTCCGCTACTTGGTTCATCGAGGATAGCGTCAGCGTTATTATTCACGAATTCAAAAAATTCCTTCAATTGATTGGAAGCTCCTACAAAATTTTTGGCATTGTCTGAATAAATGTAAAGTGGCTTTCCTCGTCTCCCAATGAAATGCTTTAACGCTGCAAAAAAACATTCGGTTGTGAGATCTGATACAAGCTCGAGATGAATCTCTTTCGTAATTAAACAAACAAACAAACAAATATAACCTTTTACAAGCTTTGCATTTCTAGTGGTTCTATCTTTCAGTAAGAACGGACTTGCATAATCAAGACCTACATTGTAAAATGGAGGGCTAGGGGTGATTCGAGATTTCGGTAAGTTACTCATTGAATATTCGGGAGTTTTCGGTTTGGCCTTGAAACATGTAATGCAATTTCGAACTACGTCTTTTGATAGGTATTTTCCTCTGATCGGCCAAAACCTTTCTCTTATGGATGAAAGTAAAGTCGAGTATCCACAATGCAATGAACGATTGTGTTCATGTTTCAAAATTACTTTTGTTAAGATGTGATCATTCGGTGAGATTATCGGAATTTTTTTATCATATTAATATGAACTATTACTAAGACGCTCAGGGGCAATAATTTACTTTTTTGAAGTATGAATTGTTTATTCGATAAGTTGGGGTATTCCTTCGGAAAGGATTCTCTTTGTGCAATTAAAATTAAATTACTCAATGAAGTTTTCATTTCATCCGCCGATAATGCTCCAGCGCGAAGAGCGGCATTCCTTATTTTACAATTTGAAATAAATCTTATGCAATAAGCAGTCACTCGTTGTAATTTGAACAACTTGGAGAATTTTGAAATGAAGTCAAATTCGTATTTTACTACTGTGTTCGTTACAAGTTTTTGTTCGGGTAATTCGTTCGGTCACCGGTAATTGATCTTGACTAAGCCAGGACGGACCTGTCCACCAGAGTTCACAATCCTTCAATTTCAATGTTGTTGTGCCGCGCGATATCAAATCAGCGGGATTCTCACTAGAACTTACGTGGTTCAAATCTTCAATATAAGTAAGACGTTTAATTTCACTAACCCGGTTAGCGACGAACGTCTTCCATTTATTTGGACTTGCACGAATCCATGACAATGTAATTGTTGAATCGGACCATAGGAAAATTGCCTCCTTAGTCTTCTCTATTAATTGTGATAAAAGAAGAGCGCTTGATAATTCTAATGGCGGAAGTGTTAGTTTTTTTAAAGGAGCAACCCTGCTTTTTGCCAAAGTAATCCGAAATATATAAACCATTGTTGCATTTCGTTCGTACAAATACACATGCACCGTAAGCACTTTCACTCGAGTCTCCAAAGCCATGTAGTTCCAAATAAATTCTATTGGAAATTGTTACATGTCTAGGAATTATTATATCTTTGAGATGAACCAAATTTTCGTAAAAGTGTCGCCACTGTAATTGTAAATTGTCAGGAATATTATCGTTCCATCCTCAACCTTCTTGCAATAATTTTTTAATTAAAATTTTCGCTATAATTATAATCGGTCCTAATAACCCTAGGGGATCAAATATTTGCGCAATTTGTGACAAGATCGAACGCTTGGTTGACTCATTTTTATTGAAATCGGAAAGTGAACTCTTATAGAGAATGGTGTCATTCGTAGGATTCCATGAAATTCCTAAAGTTTTTGATGATTCGTTCTCTGCTATATTCAAGATACTAACATGTAATTCTTTATTTATCTTGAATTTATTAATTGAGTCGGGCTTATTGCACAACCACTTTTGCAAAATCATACCCGCGCTATCTAAAATTGTCATAATGTCACGTTGAATCTCTATAATTTCAAATTCTGAATCGAAACCTTATAAGAAGTCGTCAACGTGAAAGTTATTCGCTATTGCCTTACTAGCAGCGGGATATTCGGTTTGGTGTTCGATAGCGAGTTGATGTAAAAATCTGATGCCTAAAAAAAGGAGCCGAAGCAGTGCCGTGAGGACGGTACATAATTCGTAACATTTTATTTCATCAGATGGATGGTTTTTCCAAAATATCCTCTGAAAAGATCTTTGATCGTTGTGTATTTGTATCATACGATACATTTTTGATATATCTGCTGTTACTACAAATTCAAATAGTCGAAATTGCAAGAGAATAGTAAATAAATCGAGCAGGAGATTTAAGCCGGTTCTGGGTCTTCCCCCACCACTATGACGTCACGTGTGACCTTGAATGCTAGCAGGTGTGCAATGTGTGTGTGTTTGACCTTGAGATTTGACTTTGAGATTTGTCATTGAAATTTGACATTGGCTTTCGTCGACTTTGAGATTGGACCGTCAGTTTTGACCTTGAATTTGACCTTGAGATTCATAACATTGAGTTTTGACTTTGCGATTTGAACTCGAGTTTTGATGTTGGGATTATTTTGGTTAATTTTTTTTTTTTTTTTAGTTGGAAATTTCTGTGGGTCATGGCCTTCATGAATCCTTGCACTCTCCAAGCGAGGCGGGCGCTTATCCTGTGAGAGAACTAAGTGTGAACTGCGAGTATTGATGAGTGCGCTGGATGTCAAGAGAATCCCCTCAAAATCCATACAGATCGCGCATCGCATCGGACTTGTTGTAGGGTGGGGATATTTCATTGAAATATTCCAGGAGAAGAGTGTTTCGAATCAGTGTCTCCTCCAGTGAGCTATTGAAAACAAGCTGGTGAAATGTATTCGTGTGATTGTGGTAGAGATTTCACTCGTAGTGATAATCTACGTTGGCATCAACGGGAAATTTGCCAGGGAGGTCCTTCAGTGAAACGAGTTAAATTGAACAATGGCGATGACTCACCACCTGAACCACTCTATACATGTAATTGTTGTAATGTGATAATCCCATATGGTCAAGTCAATTCTCACAATAGAACCCTCGCACATAGGACGAATTCATGTGTTCACTTGGGCGGTGGTGTACACCTCATCAAAAATGCATTCAGATGTCGCATTTCTAGCTACAGAGTATCTAGTGAGAATATGTTTACTGAGTACACACCTTTTTTCAATGATATCAAGCATTAAGTACTCGAGCTATTGGAAAAAACATCAAACTGCACAACTCCATCAAGGTCAACATGGAAGTGTTTGGAAGTTATATCATTCAAACCCAGGAATTGACAGACATAAAATCGTTCAATTCTCCCAATCGTATAGCAGATCGATCAACCAATTTGAATGGATTATTCGATGCGTTTCGTGACATTATAATTACCCAAACTACGGAGTTTGAGGAGCGTGATTCAGGTTTGTAGTTATAATTGTTGCAAATGATGAGAGGTTTAATAAAAGTAATTTTTCAGGATGGAGTTGTAAAAAAATTATGTTCCTTGAGGTGAACATTAACAAATACAGTCCACTTGGCGAATCATCATACATGAAACTTCCGGAATTCATTGAGAGAAGAGAAAGTGTTGTCACCAAAAAAAATGAAGACCAATGCTGCTTTGCATGGGCCGTGACATCTGCATTATTTCCCACAAACAATAAAGTGTCGGAGGTGTCATCCTATCCACATTATGAGACTGTCTTGAATGTAACAGGTATGGATTTTCCAGTAAAATTACGTGATATTTAAATGTTTGAGTATTTGAATGATATTTCAGTCAATGTTTATGGTTTGGAATCTAAGATTGAGAATGAGAGAGTCAAATATGAGGTGATTGGGCCCTTACGATACCCTCAGAGAAAACTCAGAAGACATGTCAATTTATTGCTTATCACAGATGAGGTGGGAAATAGTCATTATTGTTGGATAAAAGATCTTTCAAGATTGGTGTCAAGTCAGATTCCAGCTCATGAACACAAAAAATATTTCTCTGATGGATGTTTGAGGTACTTTTCGAATGAGCGATTACAGTTGCATCACCAGATGCATGATTGTAATCATGTATGTACAACATTACCGCAAACTGATTTCAGAATAAATGAATTTGGGAAAATGGTTGCCGGTAATACATTAATGTTTGAAAATTTCGAAAGACAAATGAATGTACCTTTTGTAGTATATGCAGATTTTGAATCGATTCTGAAGCCTATACAAACCACGAACCGAATCCCGAACTCGCGTACACGAATAGAACCTTCCAACACGAAGCTTACTCATTTGCTTATCTGATAAAAAGTTCCTTTGATGATAAATTAACAAAAGTTGCTCCATATAGAGGTGCTGATGCGGCAAAGGTTTTCACAATGCGAATAGAAGAAGATTTAAGAAATATATATAAATTTGAGGTATGTCAAACCAATGACTAAACAAACCCCAGAAGAGGAAAGGGAATTTCATAATGCCAACACTTGTGGTATATGTGAAAAACCTTTCACAGAAGGTGATGTTAGAGTCAGAGACCACTGCCATCTCACGGAGAGGAAAATATATCCAGCAGCGCACTCTGCCTGTATTTTAATTTCAAAATACCAAATTTCATCCCCATTATATGCCATGATATGAGTGGTTATGATTGCCATATGTTCATTGAAGAATTGTTTGAGGAAAAGGATAAGGTTGATGTTATTCCCCAAACTAAGGAGAAATACATTTCGTTTACAAAACATCTCTACACACATAGCTAACAAAGTAAAGAAGGAAAAATAAAGATTTTTTTTTTTAAATGAGATTTATAGATAGTTCATGTCAAGTTCATTGGAAAAGTTGGGTGCAACTTTGAGTGATAAGCAATGTGTAGAGATGTTAAAATGTTTTCCCGATAAAGAAAAATTCAATTTGATGAGGCAGAAAGGTGTTTTCTCATATAGTTTTGTGGACAACATCAATAAATTGGATCATCCTAACTTACCGACAAAAAATCAGCTTTATGACAATTTGAATGATGAACATGTATCAGAGAAAGATTATATGAGAGCCGAAGTAGGTGGAGAGTATTCGGATTTATATCCAAAATCTGATGTCCTACTACTGTGTGATATATTAGAGAATTTTAGACGGATTTGTTTTCATACATATAAGTTGGATCCAGCTCAATATTATACTGCACCTGGATTATCTTGGGATGCAATGTTGAAATATACAAATATTGAACTTGAATTGCTAACTGACATTGATATGATAAATTTTTTCACAAAAGGCATTCGTGGAGGTATCAGTCAATGTAGCGATAGGAAGCATATAGCAAATAACAGGTTTCTGCCTGATTTCGATCCCAATAAGCAATCATCATTCATTTCATATTTGGATGCTTCAAACTTATATGGACATAGTATGTCACAACCATTACCTACATCTGATTTCATTTGGCTAATTCGGGAAGAAATCACAAATTTAGACATTATGACTGTGGCAGATAATGATCCACATGGATATGTCTTCGGAATTGACATACATTATCCTCAAGAATCGCACGATCAACATTCAGACCTCCCTTTTCTGGTAGAAAGTATAGTGCCACCAAATTCCAAAAGCAAGATTCCAAAATTGATTCCAAATTTGAATGATTAGCGAAAGTATGTGGTTCATTATAGAAACTTGAAACAGGCCGTCAATAATGGTTTGATTGTTATGCATACTCATAGAATTCTAAGATTCAAGCAATCATGTTGGATGAAGCCTCACATCGATCTCAACACACAAATGCGTAATGGATCTAATAATAGGTCTGAGAAAGATTTCTATAAGTTGATGAACAATGCAGTATATAGCAAAACGATGGAAAACCTTGACAATAGGATCGATGTGAGGCTTGTTACACATTGGCAGAATGCCCATAGAAGTATGGGAGCAGGCGCTCTGATTGCACGACCAAACTTCAGAAGTTGTACAATTTTTAGTGAAAATTTCGTTGCTATTCAAATAGGTAAAGTGAAAGTGTATTATGATGAACCACCGTATGTGGGATTCTGTATTTTGGAATTATCCAAGACTGTAATGTATGATTTTCACTATGGATGTATGAAGGAATAATTCGGTCAGGATGCTCCTCTGCTCTACACTGACACAGATTCTCTAATTTTAAAAGTAAATACCGACAATTTTTAAGAGTTCATCAGCACCAATATGAATAGACTTGACACATCTAATTACGTTGAACATAATAAATTCAGCATACCTGTAACAAATTCAGTCTTGGGTAATTTCAAAGATGAGTTTCCCAATGATCCGGAAATTAGTTTTTATGGTACAGGTGCTAAAGCATACTATGTACAATCTCTCGCATCAGAAGTTAAGAGAGCCAAAGGTGTGAAGAGATCTGTGATAAAGAATTTGGAAGGATTACAAGAAAATAGTTGAGATTGGGGGTAAAATTTTTAGGAAGATGAACTCTTCCAGAAGCATCTTACATGATATGTATACGGAATTGAAAAATGAAGTAGCACTATCATATGATGATGATAAAAGATTCATAATTCCCAATACAACACAAACTCTCCCTTGGGGTCACAATGACATTGAGTTCTATCAGTGCCATCCCACCACCACGAGTGTCACATCGTTTCGAAGGAAAACTAAATGTGGTTAAGCAGGAAATTTTTGAAGCCACAGATACTACCATGCGATCATTGTTTGAAGATATATCTGAGGATGTGTTGAAGTTACTGCAAAAAAAAATCATCTCCAGACCACTTTCGATGAAAAATATGATGATCTATGTAAAAGAATTGAAGAGTTGGAGAAGAAATCATCATCCACTCATGGATGCACCGCCATATGGAGACCATCACGGTGTGAATCTTTCAAAACAGAGATTATGGACCAGAGAAACACCTTCCTGCCAAATCGAAGGACATCTGATCAACCATTATTGAGTGTTCCCACCCCCTGGTGGCCAACCCAACATGTGATTGAAGATCCTCAGTATATGTGAAAATATATGATGTACTTGAAAAATGATGATGACATCTTCTCGTGTGAATTATTTGGAAGAAATAAATAAAATTAAATGAAGCTCATATGTTTTTTTTTGAATTTGTTGGAATATGCTCTAACTCTGGGTGGGAACTTTGTGAACATTTATTGGCATTGTATCAGACCAGATTAGAGTGGGCTAATGCATGATATATGAAATCTTACCATTTGGGATTCGATAAGATTCGTAGCTGGAGAGTAAAAAATAGATTATGTTATATGAGAATTGCAATATGATATGAAAATAAAAAAGACTTAATGAAGTAGTGGGTGGGGCTCCAACTCGCACCCACCCTGTGAGTACCAACCTTCAGAATGTACCCTCCAACAACTACTTCATCGATTTCAAAATTATCAATCAAACATCATTCAAAATTATTTCTGAAATTTATCACTATATCACGATGTACCCTAAAGAATTATTTGAAACGTTGTAGAACTAGCAATTTCGTCTGATATTCAGATTCCATCTTTTCCAGCTCTACAATTAGTTTTTTCTCTTCGCAAGCTTGTCGATGGAGTTCGTTAGACGCAATGATCAGTTCATCATGTTTTGATCTCCTTTGGATCAATTCATTATGATCAACAGATGACATTGCAATACCTTGCTCCATCTTATGCGTCATCTTCCGCAACTGTTGACTAGGGGTAGATGAATAGTCAACCATTAAAGACGATGATGGATTTGACTCACTACGATTCCTATCACCCTCACTTCTGGAAGGCAGCACCATTGAAGGTCCTGTCATGAGTCCAACATTATCCGGAACAGAAGATTTTTTTCGATTCGACAACCATAGAGCGAGCCAGAATCGGTGTTGCAGTGGTTTGTTTGATGGTAGGTTCAGGAAATACATTACACACCCGCCTATTCAAGGTGGGCCGTGGAGTAGGATGGATTTTATCTCTATACTTCTGTATTACCGATTTTTTGGCAGACCCCTTTGACTTTGGGGGTGCCTTTGCCTTTGCCTGCTTCGTGGCATGTCGCTTCTCTGCTGGAGGTCTATCGACGAAATCTTCTCCTGAATCCCGTCGTGAACGTTTTGTAGTGGCCTTCACTAGTGCAGTGCCATCCTGAGGTGACATGGGTGATAAAATTCTGGGAAGTGGCGTTGGGGCGAATCGTGATATATCATTGGGAACAATACCCTGCTCATGAGATGGTCCTGCCACACCATTCTTGGGAATATCTCGTTCAGGTCGAGCTGCAGCCAATATATCCACAAGAGTCGATGTAGCAGCAACATCCTGAGATCGGGTGAAATTCTTCATGATCGTCGGACAAAAATCTGAAACAAAACTGAAAATCTTAGATCGATACCAGCGAGTAGAGTCGAAGGAATGTTTGTTTCGATCCAGCACTCGTAGTTTCATACCTTTCCCCCACTCCTTGAGAGGAGGAGTCCATGTGAAGCGCATGCGCTGGCAATATGCAGGATGGCTGATGTTTACACGCCTTAGGCGAGTGGATGTCTTGGGAAGGGGAAATGGAAGTTATTTCTAAGACTCATCTTCATGTTCCGGTATGTGTGAGTTTCTGGGAGTGGGATTAAGACCAAAATCATATAAATTAAATACTGCAACGGTAGGACTTCATTTGAAAACTTGTATCTTGTTGAGAATTATCAGAATGTGTTTCAAACGTGAAGTTGAGGAAGTTGTCAACATGATGGAAGACTTGAATATTCAAGACGAAGCAGACTTCATGGAAGACAAAGTAGAAGCAGAAGCTACAGGTGAAGCAGATGCACCAGCAGCTTATGAAGCAGAGGCCGTCAACGATGAGGGAGCATTGGATGACGCTGCTCCAAACGAAGTAGATATCTTGGTTGCCGATGATACGGGGGCTAGGTGATGACGTATTCGACGAACTTGGAGAGGAGTTGTCCAGAGGCAGAGGAATGAATACCACATCAGTCGCCCACCAGGATGACATTCTCTACTGTATAAATTACAGTTCAACTGAGGTGATGACGAGAAATGGAGTGCGGAACTTATGTTTTTTCTGTTTCTCGACATATAGCGGCATGATCAATTTCCACCAACGGTGTTGGGCATTTGATATGCATGTAAAGAGGAAGTTGGCCGATATTGAATCCAAATTTTGTGCCCGTTGTAAAGATCCATTATTTCAAGTGGAATTGGCACAAATATGTTGCTATTGCAATAGTTAATAGTTTTATTTGAAATGATGGATCGGAACTAATCATTGTATATATTGAAGATTTTTTTTAAATATAAATAGTTTTTGATGTTGACTTTTTTTTTTAATAAATTGACTTGCCCAATAACAGACCTATAATTTTTTCTACTTCCAAAAAAAACATTTCTGCATATGGTAAAATTGGTCTTAATACAAAAACAAAGTTTTCTGAACTCGAATTAATTTTCTCTTCTGAAAAGCAAATAGATAATGTTGAAATAAAATAAAATCTAGTGAAATCTCATTTAGCCTACACATTAAATATTCTAACCAAATGTGAGACTTAGACTTGTTGAAACTCGAAATGATCGATCACATTCCTAGTTCGCGCTTTACCCCCACTCCTGACATATCCCCTCCACTCCTCTGAATGATATGAATACAATCACACGTCGATCATTTCCCCACTTCTGATCATCATGTCAGAGTAACCAAAGCCATAGCAGACTCTAGTGCGTATGTGTTGGAACGTGGTGATTCACCACCACCAAGTTTGTTGGAGCCGTCAGCAGATGATGGCCCCATCCAAGGAGAAGAGGTCAGTTCAACCAGCAGAGGACCACCAGCAGCAGCAGATTATGAGTCGGACTCATCATCTTCATCGTCGTCAAGTGCACGAACATTTCAAGGGGATGACGACTGGTGGTTTAGCGATCTGGAAGGTATGGACGAAGGCCATGTTTGCAATGACTATTGCGATTGTGTTAGTGATGCGGAGAGGGATAGAATGGACCAGGATGAGTGGTGGGATCTCATGCATATCCGTATTTGGAAATCAAAACATATATATATATATATATATATATATATATATATATATATATATATATATATATATATATATATATATATATATATGGGACCACAATGATATATCATAAATTTAAAATTTTCTACAAATATTCGATTTCACTTGGGAAAATGAAACATGGTGCTATATAGCTTATACTATACATTTATTTATCAATCACAAAATCGTTGATGGAATATTTTCAGTCTATGAACAGCATTCAATATTGGATCAATAATGTTCGCAGCTTCATTTATTCTTCTCGGAATCTCATTCGATCTGCTGCCACATATTGCCAATACATTTTTCTGACATGTTTGTGAGCGTAAGTCCAAGTTATCAAATAGAAGGTTTCATTATTATTTTCATTTATCATTACTCGTTTCATATTGGTCTAAAGTGTGTGGTATATATATATATATATATAAATATAAGATTACCTTTTGATAACCTTTTAAAATGAAGAAAAAACATTTTATTTTATTTCATTTATTTTCTGTGTGGTGTGACTGATTCAACCAACACAATTTTTTTTTTTTTTTATGTTCTGGTTCCCACGAAAAGGGATATCCTGTAATGTTCAGAGAACATCGTGGGAACCTAGGGAAAGAAGGTAGGAGTTGGTGTTCTTCTTAAATTTCTGAAGGTTGTATGCCTCGGGGAACACCTCCCTAGGCAATGAGTTCCAAAGCCTCGCTGTTCGTTGGATGAACGAGTCTTTGGAAAGTGATGTTCTGCAGGTTTCCAAAGTGACCACGAAGGGGTGTGATGACTGAACTTGACGGGTTAATCTCGAAGAGACTGCCAAAGCAGGAACGATTGTTGATATTTCAGAAGAGCATCGCCCATGAAAATATCTATAAAATAGAGACAAATCGCCAACTTTTCTACGGTGTTCCAGACAAGTGAGCGAGTTTGTAAGCGAGGCATCACCGACGAGACGAATTGCCCTTTTTTGGACAGAATCCAATAGCCTCAGGATATGTTTAGGTGCCGCACTTCAAATATGGGAACAGTATTCCAGGACAGGTCGGATCTGTGCCCTATAGATCATAAGCAGCTGACTGGGGGTGAAATAGCTCTTGGCACGAAACAGAAAACCAAGTTTTTGGGATGCACTTTTGGCAATGGACCTCACGTGATTTTCCCAGGAAAGGTTATTGCTGATAGTAATACCAAGCATCGATATGGATGGCTTCAGTGGTATGGTTACTCCTGACAAAGTTATGTTAGGCACAGTGAAATCGGCTTTTCTAGAGAAAATACATGCTTGTGTTTTGTTTGCATTGAATTCTACCAAGTTGTTAGATCCCCATTCGAGAATTGTTGCCAAGTCCATATTTATATTATTAACATTTCTTCCTCGTTCATTTCTGGTTTCACGGGCTGATATAGGGGCCCTGGAAGAGAAAGTGGTATGGAGGGTACTATCATCGGCAAAGCTGTGTACTGGACATGAAGTTGCTTTCAACAGGTCGTTGATGTGAAGTAGAAATAGTGTTGGTGCGCGAATGGATCCTTGCGGAACACCAGCATTTATGAGTAGAGTGTCAGATGAAACTCCATCGACCACTACATGGAGAGACCTGTTTGAGAGAAAACTAGCAAGCAGAGAACACAGCTGAGGGGGCAAGCCATAAGACGGAAGCTTGGCGAGGAGTCCCTGGTGCCAAACTCGATCGAACGCCTTGGAGATATCTAATGCCACAGCTAAAGTTTCTCCATGCTTTTCAATAGATAGCTGCCATATATGTGAGACGTAAGCGAGCAGGTCACCAGTTGATCTCTGATGGCGGAAGCCATATTGCCTATCGTTGACAATTCCTGAGTCTTCCAGATATTTCATGAGCTCGATGTTGATGGCTTTTTCCATGACCTTTGAAATAATAGATAGCAGTGCGATAGGTCTGTAGTTGCTAGGTAGGGCCTTTTGCCTTTTTTAGGGACTGGCTGTACTCTTGCAATTTTCCAATTGGACGGAAATACCCCCAAATTGTAAGAGTGGTTGAACAACTTGCAAAGAACAGGTGGGCACATTTCTTGAGAACAATCGGCGGATTCCGTCAGATCCACAGGCTTTGTTGGTGTTGAGACCCAGCAAAATCTTTCTGTAGTACGTTGGCGAAAGGTGATCTCGGGCATGTGACTGTCAATAGGTGTAATGTTCGGGGTTGTTTTCCCGATGAATCCAGAGTGGAATTTCCAGCAAATAGGTGCGCAAAGATATTGGCTTTTTCCTGGGCAGTCGTTGCTAGTGTTCCATCTTCTTTGGTTAGGGGAGGAAATGAGCTGGAAGTGAAATTTCTTCCCACAGCTTTGGCGAAAGACCAAAATGAACGGGATCCGTTAGGACATTCAGCAAGTTTTGATCTTATTTTGGCTTTGTGGGCATCTTTTGAGCATTCTATTGTCTCTTTACATATGCCTCTAGCCTCGACATATGCTGCTCTGGTCTCAGGGCCCGGATTTTTAGCCATCGATGGTATGCTGCCTGTTTGGAAGCCACAGCTCTGAGCAGTTTCTGTTAAACCAGGTCTTATCGGATGATGTTCTTCTTTCGGTATTCGGTATGTAAGTTTGCATCCCCAACATGATGATTTCAGAAATTGTCTCAGCACATCGTGTTGGATCTACTGAAGAGAAACAAACTCTCTTCCATGGAAACGCTGAGAAAAACATACGAAGACCTTCCCAGTCGGCCGAATTGTAATGCCACATGAGACGGGGTGGTATTGTGCAGCTCGATGGTAAATGGAAAGCGCATGTTGTGGAGATGCAGGGTGTGGTCAGTAGTTTCCAAGATGGGCACAAACTTCTATTCTATACGGGTCAGGATTGGTGGTGAGGAAAAGATCTAGTGTATTGGCAGACTGGTTGTTGACATCAGGGATGCGGGTTGGTAGCTCGACCAGTTGTTCTAGACCATGAGTGATGGCGAAGGCCTCGGCTTGACGACCTGCATCATCTGTTTTGTTAGAGAATTTGAGCCAGGCAGCGTTATGTACATTAAAATCTCCCATGATTATGGCTTCAGCTGTTGGATGGTTCTCCTGAATGTAGTCCAGTTTGAGTGATAAAACTCAAAGAGGTCGTTATATGAAGGTTCATTAGGTGATAGATAAAGGCAGCAGAGGAACTTAGTCAGTTTGGTATCAGATAGCTTGAACCACATCACATCAAAGTCTTTCGGTTCCAAACTCTCTTCACGCTGGCATGAAAGGTTAGCCTTGGCGTAAAGGCAAACTCCACCTTTGAACCTGAATCGAGAATGGAGTTCGTAACCAGGACAAAGCATATGGACCTTGTTGGTGGACGAGTTTACTTGTGTTTCTGTTAGAGCCAGAATATCCGGTTTTCCGTCTGTAGGTGATGGTGGACGTCATTGATGTTCTTGTTGAGTCCGCGGATGTTGCAAAATTAATTTTCAATGTTGAGTCCCTCGAGTACCTCTCGCCCGGAAATCCGAATGGAGAGGTATTTTACTTCCGGATGTTTTACTCTAGGAGACTTCATCATTATTACTATTGTTCATCATTATTACTATTACCTGAAAATAAAGAAGGAATTGGGGAAAAGGAAAGAGGGAGACCGGAAAGTATCGACCGAACACTGAAACATGGAATGGTCCATTTCACAGCACACAAAGTCGATATGGTGGTGTTTCACCGGGCGATGAGACCATCTTCCACCTACGGTTATCCTTTATGAAATGATTACATTGAATTATATATATATATATATATATATATATATATATATATATATACATAATTCGTTGATTATCTTTTGACACAATGAAGAAAAAAAAATTTCATTTTATTTTATTTCATTTTATTCCTATTATTGCTATGGATATAAAAAATCTATGGATTCATCCGAGTCAACCTCTTCATCCAATTGCAGACATATCGTTTCGTCCGAGTCATAGTTTGAATTAGTTCAGGTATATTGACTTGAAGATCTTCTTCAATGGGCACCCATTGCTCCAAATAATCGTCCCATATAATGGTTGGTTGTCGTCGTCTCCTTTCTCGCATTTCTCTCATCAACTCTTCTATAGTCATCGAATATGAACTGACATGATTGTCCTGGATAGTTGCACTAGCCGAAGGATTTGGTGTAACTTCCTGGGGTTGCGCTGGATCAGTAGTCAAGTCAGCTGGACATATAACTTAAGACATTTCGGATGTAAGTGAAGCAATGAATCAGATGCAATTCAATTCAAAGATATCGAATGAGTAGGAGAATACAATTAGAAGTGGGGGAGTACCCTTTCCTAGTGTAGATAGGAGGGAGAGTTTCAAAAATACATGTATAAAAGGTGACACACATGCCTACTACAATACATTAAAGTTTCAGTCATTGATCCTTACATTCAGTTTGAAAATATCACTAAAGTTATTGAAATGAATACCGCTGAAAGTTGCAATATTCTGTCAACTTTGTTGCGTGATGGCACTGACCAGTATGTGACAAATGATGCAGTTCCAGGGCTGAACCGATGTGAACATTCTACCGCTACATTGCCAGATGATTTACATTTTGATATGGATGAGTTTCTCATGATGGCAGACGTACCAACAACAAATGGTGAATTGGAATCCCATATTGGAATGTCTCAATTATTACCAGCCTGTGCTTCACCCCCCATCATCCATATCACTGGAAATAAAAAGGGGGAAGAGAAAGTGAAACGAGTAAACAATAGGAGGAGAAATACAGTCGACGTTGCCTCCATGATGGCTCCAAAGTCTACTTCTTCCAAGGCTAAAGGAAGGTCCAAGAAAAGCAATCCAAGGACATCATCATCATCATCTTGTACACCAGATTCCCTACCAATGTCACCGTTGAATTTTGTTGATCTTTCATCCTATGTCCCCCATGCAAAAATGTGTTGGAATGAAAAAGTTGGTAAAACGAGGCATTCTAGAAAAAAAGGCCGTCCTTGTTCAGTGTGGTGAAAAAGATCGAAGTTTGCATGAGGAAATGAAAACCATAAGCATACTTCAAGAGCGCATTACAACCATGAAGAGAGAATTGACAAAAGTTCAAAATCAATATGATTCTCTGATAGCTGAAGTTGATGTGGAACGACAAAATAATGATGATTAACGCAAGAATGCAGAGGAGGAGTTGAAAGAATTCCAAAACACCAATGAAGCTGTCATGATGACCTACAATAAGTGCATAAAACACTTGAACAATGTATTGCATAGTAATAGTGAATAGCTTCAATTTTTGATATATGTATTGATTGTTTCAATAAATGAATTTGAATTAATCATTTTGAATGTGCAAATGTATTTGTGTGAGTTGTGTGTACACGCAAAAGACTGCGAGCAATTAAAATAAGAATAAAATACTTTGAAGCATAAACCAGTTCATTATTTCAAAACATTACATCATATAGAAATATCACAAAATGGCATTCTTTGTGATCCATGAATTGTGTTCTTTGGAAAAACCTAACCATTTGACAAAAACTTTTTGTCCATTCCTCTTCAATATCTTCTCGACAAGGTACACGTCAGGATTTTGAGTTTTCTGCAATTCAGCTTCATAGAAGCAGCCTTGAATGGGGTTCTAATCCATGTCTTCGAGAATGTATGTTGGTGGATATGTGCTGTTGACTTCGACTTGAATAATTCCGTGGTGATGTTGGCTTCATTAACCTATTCGAATAAATTTTTATACTTGCTAATACGAACTATGTCATTCACTCGATATTTTGGCTCGATTTTTTCCATCTTCTTTCCTTTTTTCTTTTTGATGATTTTCAACTTTGTAGTGGTCTTAACCTCGATGGGTTTCATACCTATTGTACGATGTTTCTTATGGTTATATCTATGCGTTATGATTGGAAGGATTCCCAACCATTTATGATTTCCATTCATCAAAAACTCCTTATAGATCCAAGTTTTGATTGTTCGAATTACTCTTTCAGCCATATATGCTTTTGTAGTACTGAAAGTGGAATAATGTTCAATATTTTTTCGCTCCATCAATGACGAAAAATTGCTATTGTAAAATTCTTTTCCTTGATCGCTTTGCACATGTTTCGGAGAATATTTGGCATCTTCCAATACCATCTCCATGGCATTATTTATATTTTCGACGGTTTTTGTTTTGACTGGTTTTGTCCACAAATATTTAGAGTAACAGTCGATGACCACCAAAATGTATCGATAACCTTCATTAATTTTGGCATAAGGTTGAAATTCTGCAAGATCTATTTGCCACAGATCTCCTCTGCCTTTGACGACAGTTGATCTTCTCTGGAGATATTATTAGCCATTCTTCTTCTTATTCTCTGGTGATATTGCAATGATGAAGTGATTGTTCAATGAAGTTGTATCAATATATAATACCTTCTTCACGTAGCTCCTCTATTATTGATATGATCCCATTTCCATGTCCTGTATGACCGGATGCTTTCGAAGCAATTAACAGTCGCAAACAATCCACTAACTCTTTAGGTTTATTCCAGTATACATAATTCTTCGGTTTCGATTCAAACACTTTCTGTAACTTCAATTTTTTCATTCCTTCGCCGCTTTGATTCAGAAGTGTATTGGAATTATTTCTCGATTTCGATAGTGGCTTTATGACTTTTGATATTTCTTTGATTTTTTATATCTTATTCCATTTTTCACTTCATACTTTTTGTGCAATGCTTTCGTAAAATCCAAAATTTCGATATATGTGTTTCAAATTTTTGCATCACCCACTCCAGGCGGTTTCTTGAGGAATATCAAGTTATACTAATCTGAAGTAGCAGGGTATTGACGTAATTGCATAGTACCATCCCAAAAGAAAATATTTCCATCATCAAAACGGACTTCTAGATTTCCCATTTTTAGTGTTTGTGTTGGAGGATCTACCCTCACACCATAATCCGCATCATATGCACTATTGCCATTCTAATATTTTGCAAATGTTGTTTTAGTCTCAAACCATTGCTGGATGATTCCAAATCTCGTGAACTCGTCATTGATGAAGTGGGTGTTTCGAATACGGTAGTTGCAGCTATTTTCTCACCATCCACATCTTTGATGGTTTCATTATCAATACCTGAAAATGATGTATCACTGCTGAAAGAATGTTTTTTTCCAATGGGAGTGCTGGTTCGAATGGATCGAGAAGATGTAGACGGTTTCACAATAGCAGCAGAAGAAGGAGAGTGGTTTTGTGATAGGATCATAAAGTTTTCCAAGGGCAACCTTTTCTTCCACATTTCCACTTTTGATGGAATTGAACTTTTGTCGAACAGCTTCGGTCGCTTGAACTAGTTGACGTTTCAAATCCATTTTGGTTTCTACACATTCATCTCGCGAGAGATTCATTATTTCGATGACGAATTTTTTGTAGTGACCTTGAGTTCGATTAATGATTAAGTCATTTCGATTTGAGATATCAAGGATATATGAAACTGTCGAATCCTTTGCGATATCGTCCATCACATATTTTTCGATCTTTATCAATGACAAGGAATCCATACTGATCATCCCAACAATTCACGCACATCATTTGAAATTCTTTGAATGTGACATCGGGCGAGACGTGATCAGAGAAAATGTGATGTAAGTTAATCTCGTCTTGCTTGGATATGACGATGAAGATGGTATTGTCACGTACTAGCTGTTTGGGAACTCGTGAATCGGTCTGTGCAAGATATAAGCAATCAACATTTTCATGGCGTCCCATACAAAAATATGATCGGATAATATACTGCTCTTCACAAATCGCGCCATCAAAAATGGAAACTGAATTTGGTTTGGCATCAGAGGGTTGCACAATGTCTGCATTATCACTGAATGTGAAAAAGTCCAATCCTTCTATTGGCGCTAACACATTACGCAAGTATTCATATTTCGGCTGATTCAATGACTTTGAATAGAGATAAACGTTTGCAAATCGCAATCCTTGTGGATGTGTCAGTAGAGATATTATGGCATTCGTCCTCCCATAATTCGACGGACCGATGATTAGCGAGCGAACAGATGGTGGAAGTAGTGGGCCATGTCTCAATGAGTTCGCCCCATTTAATTCAGTCCCGATTTTCTCATCCAAATTATTTACTGCGAACTCTTCTTTTTGCTTGACAATGCGCATTGTTTGATGGTTCGACACTTATCGATGCAAGATGTGTGAGATATGTTTCATTCAAATGTCTACCACCACACGGAGCAGGCGTAAAAGCAACAGATCGAATAATAAAAAAAAAGGTCGAGGATTTGTAAATTCTTCAATAAATAAATTGCCGTTTGAATTGCATTTACCAGGAGGATATCAATATTGTGGACCCAGAACTATATTACAAAAACGATTGGCACGCAACGATCCAGGCATGAATAAATTGGATAGGGCCTGTAAAACACACGACATTCAATACTCGGAGAATTTCGATGATATTAAAGCTAGACATGAAGCAGACAAACAACTTGAATACAGTGCTTGAGATAGGGTCAAATCGAAGGACGCAAGCATTCGTGAGAGAGCAGCCGCTCTACTCGTCACCAACATAATGAAGGCAAAAATGTGTTTCGGTATGGGTTGTGATGTAGACAACTTCAAACGAAAAAGGAAAAATAAATCATCGAAGAAAAATGGGCGGAATAAAATCAGAAAAGTAGCATTCGGAGCAGGAATTGAACGAAAAGTTCGGGTTGAATTACATAAGCTGGAGGTAATAAATTCGTGACAAACAATAGGAAAATGTCCACGACAATGGCATTGAAAGCAGCACGTAAATATTTGAAAGCAGCAGGCGAAAAGAAAAAAATTCGCACACCTCGCATAATACCTATTCCAAAAGTTGGTGGAATTTTACCATTGATACCATTTTTTGCCGGATTGTCTGCATTGGGTAGTTTGGCCGGTGCTGCTGCGGGTATAAGCAGAGCTATAAATTCGACAAGTGCGAGCAGAAATGATCTGAAAGAGGTAAAACATCATAACAGAAAGATGGAGGCGATAGCTTTAGGAAAAAAGGGTAGTGGTATATTCTTGAAACCATATCGCGAAGGCCTCGGTATCTACCTCAAACCAAATACATCGAAAAACTAATTGATGCCCTACCTCTCAAACCTCTCACAGATATAGATCTTACATATTATGCCAAACAATTGAAAATTCCACATTTTCGTGGTGTGTTTATGCGTGATAATTTGCCAACCTCAGGACCACGTAATCATGAAACAGTCATCATCAATTTGGATGGATTCAGCGGTCGTGGAACACATTGGGTGGCATACAGGAATATTCGAAGAGTTGCAACATATTTCGACAGTTTTGGAGATTTACCCCCACCAGTGGAGTTGGTCCATTACTTCCAGAAAGGTACACATACAGTCGGAAAAAATTATGTATAATTATGAACGTGAGCAGAAATACAATATAGTTGTGTGTGGACACTTTTGCTTGAAGTTTCTCTGTCTTCCAATCACCCGAAAAAACTTAAAAGGATTTCACGCCAGAAATCGATGGAGAGGCCATCAAGAGAATGGGGCCTTACCTCATCGCATATTCAAGATTACGCAGCTTGAAAAAAATGAGTGAAGGTCAACTTGTACATATGCCCAAAGACGTCATGATTTTTTGTGCAGCTAATGAAATTGCATCGGTTTGGGAAATTCTTCCCAAACACCTTCAAGAGGATACATATATTTTAAAATATAAATATTGCTATGAACATCATATGGACAATGCAAGTGTTGGAACATCAAATTCCAGTGATGTAAATGACGGACCCATACTTCGAAAACTATTTTGTTGTTATTGCACCATCGATGATTGTAATATTGACGCCAATAACAATCAAGTTGAATTGGGAAACACAATGCCGCCAAGGAAACGAAGAAAATTATATCACATGTGTTGTGAACAACAATAAAATGATTTGTTATCATATGAATGCAATCAGTCATGTCACGAAAGTTCGAGCTACGAACTGTCGAATCCAGTGTCTTGAGTGCAGACTTCTACCCACCCATTGAGCTGGATAAGAATAGCCGTTATGGATTGGGGCTTTTGGGATTCTATGGATGCAACACAATCCACAACATCACGGAAACGAACAACTCGATCTCTTTTGCCATCCCTTTAGAGGAAACCACACTCAGTATGATATATGATATAGACATACCGAGTGGCGCTTATGAGAAAGAAGAAATAAATGCTGTTATCCAACGAGAATTTGAATTCCACGTATTTCATGGCGCGAGACATGATGACACCACATTGGATGGATTGTTCAGCCTTCGGGCAAACAATAATGCATTCAAATGTATGATGCAATCAAAGTATGCGGTTGATCTGGAACATAAAAACTCAATAGCATCCCTGTTGGGATTCGAGAAAAAAGAATTCAGTGCAAATCGCATGCATGAATCTACATATCCTGTGAATATTGTACCCGTGACTCATTTAATTGGATTACAACATCATTTCAGGATCATACATAAATGACGAAGAGAATCATATTCTCTTTTCATTCTATGTTGATGTTGAGCCAGGCTATAATATAAAAAAAGAGCCAAACAACATAATTTATATGCCCATCAGCCCGGAAGGACGTCAGTTCATCGACAACATTACTCTGCGCATATTGGATCATCGAAATAATCTCATTGATTTCGGTAGTGTGGAAGAAATAGTTGTCCTATTGGAATTGAAGGAATTGCAATAGCGAATGTAATGGGTTTTTGCTACAACAAACGACAAAACGGTGAATACGAAATATGTTCACCAAACAAAGGTCGTCGTCCATCAAATATCATCAAAAGGGAAGGCTTTGCCAGAAAGGAGGTCATTCCACAAGTGTTCGCTGAACGGCAAAGACATACATTGTCAGCGAGAGATCTTAATTTTCTAAAATCTATTGGACTCAGAATTCGACAATGAAATGGTACTCGATGCAAACAGTGACAAATTGAATATTTTCAATGAACCAGTGGTCGATCATTCTCTCATAAGTCTACACGAGCATACCTATAAACCGTACGGATCACAATTGTTCAAGAATTCAGATGGAATCCGAATCGCAATCAATAATCAAGATGTAATACTCGACATTGCCGACAGTTTTATTAATATTGAGGGAAAACTCAAACCAAGTGAAGTGAACAAAGTATGCTATCTTTCCAACAATGCTTCGGCATTTCTCTTCGATGAGATCCGCTATGAAATGGGTGGTGAGCAAATTGCTGTTGTTCGAAAACCAGGCATAACATCCACAATGAAGAATATGGTTTCATTTGGTCAATCACACTCTCACATGCTTCTGCTACTGGATGGGGACTTTCCGACACGAAACAACACATCATTGATGCACCCAGTCATTTATCCAGTGGAAAACTTCCTCTCAAATATTTGATGGGTTTTGCCGAGGATTATAAGAAGAGCATTCTGAACCAAAACAAGAACTGATTTTGATTATAGCTCGCTCATTCAAGAATTCATATATTGGAGAAGTTGATGCCTCTTTGTAAATTACAAAGATTGAATGGAAAATAGAACATGTTACGCCCGATGACAAGCAGAAGCTCAAATTATTCAGTAGAATAAATGAGAGTGGTCTGAATTCAAAAATCAAGTTGGCTCATCGTATGTGGGATCTTACCCTCATCGCGTAGCACATCTTCAGACATATGGGCAATAAAAACAACCAACACTTTGGAAAAACCTCGCTTCATAATTATTGGTTTTCAAAGTACCGACGCATCCGGAAACAGAACACTGGATGTGACAAAATTCATAAATGCAGACATTAATAGCATCCGAGTGTATTTGAACTCTGAAGTCTTTCCATATGAGCGTTGGAACCTGGACTTCAATAAAAAACTATTCTCTTCAGCTTACTATGCATATGAGGACTTTCAACGTAGTTTTTATGACAAAAATATGAGTGAACCTCTTATGGACCTTGAGGCATTTCAACAGAATCCCCTGTTCATCATTGATTGTTCTCATCAACCGAATACTACAAAATCATCTACAGTGGATATCAAGCTGGAGTTCGATACAAGAAAAACAAAAATTTCCAGGCAACACCAAAGTCTATGCACTCATTATACACGATACCTTCTTGACTTACAATGCATTGGATGGCTCTGTTCGTAATTCACTCTGAAATATCTGAATATTCTCAAGTATATCAATAATGTTCATGTGTAATGGAAAAATAAATAAACAAGATTCTGTAAATATATGTTTTATTTCATATCAAATATCAACATGATCATATTCATCATCATGTTCATCATATAGTTGATATTTCTCGATGATTTCATCGGGTAGGAATGGTAAAAGGGTGTGGAGAAATCCTTCGAAATCCAATTCGATCATTTCTTCACAGAATTGTTGCAAGTTCAAGGCTCCTTCACTGAATTTGTTGCATATTTCAGCATCAGTATTGTACTTTCCATGATCACACATACATCTCCTTATTTCGTCTTCATCGAAGCAGACATTCAAATCATAGACTGTAGCATGGAGGGCATCTTGACTCAAGGCAGTCAAGTGTGAGTTCAATTTCTCGATGGCTGTTTTGATGTCCACGGCTTCCGTCCAACATTGACTCGAGTGATGCATCCACTTATTGGAAACTGAAACGAAAAAAATAATTGTTAATATATTCCATTGATATTCAAATAATTTTACTCACATGAAAAAAATGTGATGGTCCAAATATATTACTTCCACTGTACTGTATCCTACTGTATAATATTATTTGATTTCCAATCTGGCCCACTCGATTTGGTCAATAGACAGAAAGATGGAGAGAGAACGAGGGGCGAATTACAAAAAAGAAAAACAACCTCTGTCATCAACTTGTCAATCTAAGTCAGTCTTTATTCATTGTAATTCATATACGAGATTAAATATTCGTGTTGTAAGTGTTGTCTTACATTCATAATCAATCAAGCATAAACATCATCATCCAATCAATCATAAACATCATCATCCAGCAAGCATACTATCACACTGCAAGCAATTCAGTGAGTCTAGTGAAAAATCTCATGAGACCGAACACGGCCGCTTCGAGACGGATATGATTCAAACAGTTTACTCAAGTCGAAGAAGCATTCACATCAACTCAGGTCCTTCGAATCAATCAAATCAAACAAGACATCCCAATTACAATTGAGCAAACTAGTCAAATTAGGACTTGGTTCCAATAAACAATTCCACTTTCCTGTGTCAGTTCCGTTGGAATTTGAAAGCCAGACAAGACAACCACTCAGCCATTCAGTGAAAGGTAACTGGGGATACATCCAAGAGTGAGTCTCGCTTTCCTCAACCAATTTTTTGTTCTCAACTTATTTATCGCTGTGGGTCCTCATCGGTCAAAATGACCGAAGAACATATCAAAACTTTGCATTACAAACGAGGTGGTATCAAAGCACATATTACACGTTTCTCAAAATTCTTACAAAACATAACAGATGATTCTCTATCAGAAGAATTATGTACACGTTTAGAAAAAATGGATCATTTATGGAATGAGCTACAAAATATTCAAACGGAATTAGAATTGACAGACAAAAACACCACAGGTGAAAATCAACTTACTGAAAGAGAAGAACTTGAAAACTCTTTTTTCAAAGCTGTTGGTCATGCAAAGCGGTTGATAAAACAATTTACACAACCCCCAATCATTGTAAACACCCCTCCGAATCCTCAAAATCTTCTAAATAATTCAGTTATACAAAACACGAATTCAAAATTGCCAAAATTGAATTTACCTGAATTTCATGTGTCATGCGAAAAATGGCTTCAATTTGCTGATACCTACAAAGCCATGATCCATAATTGCCAATCTATTAATAAAATTAAAAAATTTTGGTATCTGAAATCTTGCATCAAAGGTGAAGCCGCAAATATCTTGACAGCTTTGGAAGTATCCGAAGCAAATCACGATAAAGCGTGGGATCTCCTTTGCGAACGGTATCAAAATAACAGGGTCATAATTCAATCGCATTTAAACGCAATATCTGATCTGCAGAGTGTGCAGAAAGAGTCGCACATTTTGCTCAGAAATATAATTGATACTGTAAATCAACATTTGAGAAGTCTTGAATCTTTACAATTACCTGTAGACAAATGGGACACTCTCATCATCCACATAGTTTCATCCAAATTAGATGCGACTACAAAACGTGAGTGGGAGAAACATGCATTGATTCTCAAGTCAGATCTACCTACATTTAAAGAATTCACTTCATTTTTAAATCAAAAGTGCCAACTATTACAGGGTTTACATTGGAACAAGCAAGTTTGCCATTCAACGCCAAAACATTTGGTTAAAAGAACATCTCACAATTCAAGTATTGTGCATGTTGCTACCACAGATTTACTCAATAATCATACAGTTTTACAAAAAACAAGGCATGGTTCGATATTGTCCGGACCTTTGCCAATATCATATGCAAATACTTCAAGTTCAGTGTGTAATCTCACATTACAGAACGATAATATTCAAGATTTGTTAGAGCGCTTCTGGAATTTAGAAGAATGTCAAACACGAGTGAAATATTCTCCAGAAGAAGCAGAATGCGAAGAACATTTTATTAAAACCACAGTTCGTAATGAATCCGGTAGATTCATTGTCAGTTTGCCTATTAAGGACAACTTGAAACAACTTGGTGAGTCTTTTGACACAGCTCTCAAGAGGTTTTATGCCATAGAGAAAAAAACTATTGAAAAACCCTGATTTCAAGCAAAAATATGTCTCTTTTATGAACGAATATGAGGAACTCGGACATATGTCAAAATTGAATACTAAAAATGATTCATTTAGAAATTTGACATACTATTCACCTCATCATGGCGTATTGAAACTGGCCAGTACTACCACAAAGCTCCGTGTCGTTTTTGATGGTTCGCAAAAACTTCCAGTGGGATTTTACTGAATGATGTGGGTCCTACCATTCAGAACGATTTGTTTACAATAGTAACCAGATTTCGAACCTATCAGTATGTGGTTACAGCCGATATAGAGAAAATGCATCGAATGGTGATCATACAACCCGATCAACGTGATTTGCAACGCATATTATGGCGCTCTGATTCATCTCAAGAACTAGGTCACTATCAATTGAACACAGCCACTTATGGTACTGCCGGTGCTTCATTTATTTGTATTCGATCTTTATTTCAATCAGCTATAGAAAATGAATCAGAATTCCCTCAAGTTTGTGAAATTATCAGGTCCAGTTTCTATGTAGATGACTTGCTGACAGATTTCAATTCTGTTCAAAATGGAAAACAAGTTTTATCGAAACTCACTCATATTTTAAGCTCAGCCGGTTTCAATCTTAGAAAATTTGTCTCAAATAACTGTGAACTTCTAGAAAATATTTCTGGAGTCCAATCTCAATCATCACAAACTTTTATTTCCGATGACAAAGTCACAAAAACTCTGGGTTTAATATGGAACTCAGTAGAAGATATTTTCAAGTATACTGTTAGTCATGATCAAGCATCAAATGTCACAAAGCGCACAATACTTTCTGCATTGGCGCAAATTTTCGACCCTTTAGGTCTCATTGGTCCTTGTACTATCAAAGCCAAAATTATTATTCAAAAGCTTTGGGGACTTGGTCTCCATTGGGACGAAAGCCTTCCTGTCACTTTGCATTATTCATGGCTCGAATTTTCGAGTCAAATACTTCATTTAAACTCAGTAAATATTCCTAGACATATTATTTGTCCCAATCCTATTTCCATTGAATTGCACTGTTTTGGAGATGCTTCAGAAAGGGCCTATGGAACTTGTTGCTATCTGCGATCAACTGATCAATTCAATAAAATTCATGTTCATTTAGTTTGCGCAAAGTCCCGAGTGGCGCCGCTCAAAGTAGTAATACTACCCAAGCTCGAACTCTGCGCAGCTCTGCTAGGTATTCAACTTACTCAAAAGGTACTCCAAGCTATTCCTAACAATATCGAAAACATTCATTATTGGACTGACTCAACTATTGTATTAGCATGGATTAACACTGTGCCACACCAACTCAAGACGTTTGTGTCTAATCGAGTCACTAGAATACAGCAATTTTCAAATAAAAATCAATGGAGTCATGTTTCCTCTGAATCGAATCCAGCAGATATCATATCACGAGGTCTCAATCCAAGGGAATTGATAGAATGCAAAATGTGGTGGACCGGTCCTGCTTGGATGTCCCAAGAGAAATATTTCTGGCCCAAAGCTTATATTTTGCCCAATTCAAAAATTCCTGAGCTCAAGAAAACCGATCTTAGTCTAATATCAGTGATGGAAACCCAAGATATCAACATCATTGATCGTTTTTCCTCATTCACGAGACTTCAAAGAGTCCTAGCTTAGTGTCTGCGATTTGCAAACAACTCAAAAATCTCAAATCCTGAAGCTCGCCTTTCAAGTCAATTATCAAAAGCAGAAATTGACAATTCCGTTAATACAATTTGTAAATTGATTCAAGGAAACTCATTCCCACTAGAGTTGAAATAACTAAAAAAATCAAAGAACATATCTCCAAATAGTAAAATTATGTCATTAAATCCATTCTTGGATAATAACGGTTTAATCAGAGTAGGTGGAAGACTGAAATATTCCAACATTTCATATGACCACAAACATCCGATTTTATTACCACATCAGGGTAATTTTACGAAATTGATCATTTTGCATGAACATTTAAGGCATCTTCATTCAGGTGCTCAAGCCACTTTGGCGGCTGTTCGATCAAATTTTTGGCCAATCAACGGACGTAGTGCCGTTCGAGGAGTTTTACGCAAATGTGTAACTTGCTTCAGGTCTAAACCAGAAAGTCGATATCAAATGGGAGATATTCCACATTCACGTCTACAACCGCAACGCCCGTTTGCGACAACCGGCACAGACTTTGCTGGCCCATTTTACATCGAAGATGGTAAAACCAGGAGTAGAAAAATCGTCAAATGCTATTTATGTATTTTTATATGTTTTGTTACAAAAGCGGTTCATTTAGAGCTATCTGACGATCTTTCTTCGGAATCATTTTCAAAATGTTTAGCAAGATTTGTGGCAAGAAGGGGTGTTTGCACCGACATTTATAGTGATAACGGTACCAATTTTGTTGGTGCTGAGCATGAATTGAAAGTTATTTTATCAAATCTTAAAGATAATAATCCCTTCAATGAATTTCTTACTTCAAACAAAATAAACTGGCATTTTTCACCTCCACATGCTCCCAACTTTGGAGGTCTCTGGGAAGCGTGTGTTACATCCGCAAAATTTCATTTGAAAAGGATTGTTGGTGATTCCCAATTGACTTTTGAGGGCCATACACAGTGATAACTCAGGTTGAGGCAGTCCCCAATTCCCGACCATTATCCCCACTGTCCAACGATCCCAATGATATTTCCCCTTTAACACCTGCACATTCCCTAATTGGCGAGCCATTAACTACTCTACCTCAAGATGACGTCAGAGACATTGCAACCAACCACTTATCCCATTTCAAAAATATTCAGCGACAAATATAACATTTTTGGGAAAGATGGTCGTATGAATATCTGAACCATCTTCAAGAGAGGACAAAATGGCGACAACCTCACCCGAACCTCGAAATTGGAACATTGGTTCTTCTTATGGACGACAATACAGCACCATTATGTTGGAAAATGGGCCGTATCACTGAAGTGTTTCCTGGTAAAGACAGTTTGGGTAGTGAACGCAAAAACAGCTAATGGAATTTTGAAAAGACCAGTGTCTAAAGTTTGCGCTTCACCAATAAACTCTTGAAAAAAACAGTTCTCATTTAAAGACATTCATTGTTTTTGAAAGCCGATCCTTTCAAGGGGTGCGGGCTGTACTGTATCCTACTGTATAATAATATTTGATTTCCAATCTGGCTCACTCGATTCGGTCAATAGACAGAAAGATGGAGAGAGAACGAGGGGCGAATTACAAAAAAGAAAAACAACGTCTGTCATCAACTTGTCAATCTAAGTCAGTCTTTATTCATTGTAATTCATATACGAGATTAAATATTCGTGTTGTAAGTGTCGTCTTACATTCATAATCAATCAAGCATAAACATCATCATCCAATCAATCATAAACATCATCATCCAGCAAGCATACTATCACACTGCAAGCAATCCAGTAAGTCGAGTGGAAAATCTCATGAGACCGAACATCTACACTGAATGTTATTTTTTAATGGAGAAATATCTATATTCACCATAAAATCACTATATCCTAACTATTAACATATAAACAATATTATCATTCAATGGAGTTGAATTCTACTAGAGGTCGAGCTCTTAAACCCCCTGCTACTTGTGGACTCTGACCCAAATATGTTATTGTGTATTTGAAATCTGAAGCATTTATGCAACTGACACTGTCCGCATTGAATTCATCTGGAATACTTTTTGACAACCATGATTTGAATAAAGTATCATCATCATCACGTAATGTCATCAGAATAGATCTCCCATATCGGGTTATACAAATCGTCATACAAATTATGTTGAAAGCTTTACCGATGGGTAATGATGATATTGGTCTTTGTTCACAAGCTCCCAACCTCTTTTCAATTATTGAAGAATTGATTCTGTTCAAATCCTCAACTTTTGGAATAGAAGACATAGTAAGACTGTATGAAAAAATATAGATTATTTCACCTTATATAAAATAGACTCACTCAATTGAGAAACTTCTCGTACTCTGTATTCACTCTGATGATATTATCTAACATCTGATTTCTCATCAACGACTCCACACATTTTATAAGAGACATCCCCACCCCATTTCCAGTAGATGGGAGTCTGGAGGTCATTGCGCACTTGACCATCAACACACTCATCAATACTCCTAGTTCACTCTTAGCTCTCTCACAGGATAAACGCCCTCCTCGCTTGGGGAGTGCAAAGATTCATGAAGGTCATGACCACCCAGAATATGTATGCTCACCACAACTTTAGTCAAGGTCAAACAAAAAAAATCAAGATGATCAAATCTTAAGGTTGCCGAAACAATCCCAACATCAAAACTCAAGGTCAAATCTCAAAGTCCAAACTTAATGTTATGAATCTCAAGGTCAAATTCACGGTCAAAACTGACGGTCGAATCTCAAAGTCGACGAAACTCAATGTCAAAACTCAATGACAAATCTCAAAGTCAAATCTTAAGGTCAAACACATACACATTGCACACCTGCAAGCATTCAAGGTGACACGTGACGTCATAGTGGTGGAGGGAGACCCAGAACTGGCCTAAATCTCCTACTAAATCGTGTTGAATAGTCGGTCCAACGTGTTGTACGTCATTCATGCTAGCGTCAAAAACCACTCTCAACTTCGCAGTGCAACTAGATTCACGGACCACTGTGTGGTGAGGAATATAATAATTTAATTCTTCGTCAGTTTGGGATACTAAGCACCCAAGTTTGGAACTTTGCAAAACTAATCTGGAATTTTTTATTCGTATTTTTTCTGAATTTATTAGCTCCCAAAATATTCCAGCTCCTAATAACATGTCGATGGGTCGAGAAATGTTGAAGTCGGGATCTGCTAAATTCACATTATTGAGGAGTTCTAAATAATTGCTAGAAAAACGAAATTTGAGGATTATTACTTGTAATATGGGTTAATATCAAGCAAGACAACTTGGCTTGAGATGTGTTATCTCTTGCAGAAATAGTTACATTCGTTTTGAATCGCATTGTAGGAGAAACCTGACCTATGCCTGTGATAGAATGATTTATAGAAGTTTTTTCAAGTTTCAATTTATTAAAGAACTCTTCTCAAATGAAATTAGTCATAGAGCCACTGTCTAAAAGTACTCGGCACTCGTGTAACTGACCTTGGCAATCCTTGAAATTGTTATTTACTGTATCGTATAAATTTCGTAGATCCTTCGACGATCCTTTGGTTAGACAAGGAAAGTTTATAATTTTTCGAACATGTGTTTTGACAATTTGTTTATCTTCTTCGTATCGTTTTGAAAGAGCTTGCCAAGCAACTTCGTAGTTCGCATCAGTAGGTGGAAGTGATTCGATAGTTTTTAAAACATCGCGGTTCAAACATTTTCTTAAGTGGCATAATTTCTGAACACCTGACAACATCACGTTCTTTCCGACGATTGCCTGAAAACGATCGCGAAACTCAATCCATTTAATGTAGTCACCATTAAAAGTTTCCAAATTTAAAATAGGTAATTGCAACTGTAAAGGCTGATGTACCGTACGACAACATTGTTATTACTAATTATGGATTGGGTTTCATTCTGTTCGGAACGTTTACTCAAGATTTCTCCGATTGTTGAACAAATATCGTAATAATCGGATTCCAAATTATCTCTCTCGTTCTGTTCGGTATCTGCATTATCGGTTAGAAATTCGATTTTATCTTGTACGGAATTGAAATCGTATATAATCGGATTTAGATTCGTGAGTCGTCTTTGTAACTCTAAAAAACATCTTTCACTTATGTTTTCTAAATCTAGTTTGCTTAAGTAAGCTCTACATCGCGTGATATTCGCCTTTATTGATCCTCATTTGTGTTTCAAATCTCTTAATTCGGTTTCAGTATCGGTTTGATTATTATCGTTTGGCATTTTTTGACTATTCCAACCCAGAACGAGATAGGTAATTCGAATGGAAAGGAATTGTGGAAATGGAACAGGCTCACTTTGAATTCTCCAAACGAGATGTTTGTTGCTATCGTCTTCTCTGCCAACTTGTCTGGACTCGGGATTCAATTTCGGAAAAACGTCAAAACACTGTCAGAATGCCTCTTGAATCGTAGAAACTCGTGGGATTTTAATTTGGCTCGCTATGGACCAAATGTTCCGGCTAGAACATATTTTCGGGGTGGATGTTACTCCTATTGGAATTCTTATCGTTGTTAAACTTTTATTTTACTAAGAAAACTTGTATGGTGCTTGGCAGGCGTTCTTGACAGAGAGAGAGTCTCGACACGCGCGCTGGTTGCCGCCGGGTGAAGCTATAATTCGTTTTTGTCGCAAACAAAATAAATATAGTCAACATAATAAAACTATACATGATTTCATTCAAGACAAAATCCAATAAAAAGGAAAAAAAAACACAATGAGATATGAACGTTTATTGAAACAGACCATGACACAAAATGTAGTGATGTTAGGATCGAAAAAAGTACAGTAACGGAACAATACTGTTCATATTCAGTTACGAAAATTATTCATAATAACCCGAAAAACTTCATGAATGATATTTTCCTCATGCCAAAGTAATTGAAACTATCCCTCAAATGAAAATTTGCTTCATTCATATTCCGTGATATTGCCCCACTATCCTCAAAGATTTCTGGAGTTTTCGCTTCGAATTGATCTTTTTCCATGGTTTAAAAACAGTATCCCTATTAACTTTCAATGATCGACAATCTTCATCTTGTGAGTTATATTTATGGAAAGAGGAAATACCCACGACTTTCTTCTTCTTGCCTGCTAGACAGATATAATTTTTCTATTCGATGATACTGGATCTTCTTCCACAATTGTATCCAAACAATTTCGATGATCTTTTTTCTTCCCATACAATGATGTATCAAGCGTATCATTCTCAAGTAGGAGTTTAAATTCCATTTTCTCATTTACAACTTTATTTTCAATGAGGTTCTGTCCATTTTGAAGTCTAGCTGTTTCCCTCCTCTCAAAAATATTCGTGGCTCGACGAATGAGACGTTCTGCAGTCGAAACAACACTGGATGCTTTCATGGTTGGGTACGTTTCCAGGATGAGATCTGTAGTATATTCGTAGATATCGACGACCCCTTCACTTTTGGTCTGATGTATCACTTCACCCATCTCCTTATGATATTGTGATACTTCGTAAAACGATCAGTTAGCTGATAGAACTATTGGAATCACACCATGCCCCCCTTAAGGTTGAACGCCCATGGGTAGTAAATCCCCTTCATGTTATATGTGAACGAGATTTACTATCCACTTCCATCCTCCCCCGCTCCTCCTTGGAGCGGTCCTCAACTCGCAAATGGCACGTCTGCGAAATTGAAATCGTGCCTCCTGTGGTATGAAGTCAGCCTCTGAGTGCTTTAAGCCCCTTATTATCTGATTTTGTATGTTTACCTGACTTGTGCTGTGTGTGCATGGTGGTGATGTACCTGATGAGTGTGTAAGTGTATGGTGTGATGTAGGTGTGTTGATCTTACGTGTTTTGTGTTGAGTTGTTACTCACCTGATGCGCCGGAGTGCTACTCTCGGTGGTGGACGTTCGTTTTGGTAGACTGGTCGCAAATACTTTTCCCTTTCTCTAAACCTGGGATCGTCCAGGTTTAGGTTCGCGTGGATGTCTTGAATCACCGGGTTCGTGTGGGTGTCGGTCTTCAGGAACGTCGCGGTGGCGTGGTTCCGAAGATGGTCGTCAACGAAGTTCGGATTGACATTCAGGTCCCTGTAGATAAATCTATTCGGGACGTATCTGGGAGCGTTCACTGCCATTCTTAGGCTCACGTTTAAGAATAGCTGGATCTTGGTCCTGTATGTTTGTGCGCATTGACCCCGTGCGGCGGATGCATACAGGATGATGGGAAGGAGGATGGTCCTGATGAGGAGCAGTTTTAGCTGGAGGTCCATGTTGCTACTGCGTCCTATGAGGGGGTAGAGGTTCTTTCGGGCTGCTTTCGCTAGTCCGAGCCTCCGGTCTACGTGTTGCCTGAATGTCAATCTTTTGTCCAAGGTGACTCCAAGGTATTTGGCCTCGTTTGCCCCTGGGATTCGTTGGTCATTCATGATGACATGTCCTGACGGTGTTGTTCGCCTTCTGGTGAAAAGTATTGCTTGACTCTTTTCCGCGTTGATCTTCCATAGGTTGAACCAGTCCTCAAGCTCGTCTGCTTGTTCTTGCAGGTATCGGGTTACTTGCGTTGCGTTCACCGATCTGGCCACTAGTGCTGTGTCGTCCGCAGGCTTTGGGATGTCCGCCGTGTAGATGGAGAACAGGTGTGGAGATAAGACTGCGACTTGCGGTACTCCTGCTTCCAGGGTCCTCACTGCTGAGAGGACGCTGCCAACCCTACATTGGCACCGCCGACCTCGCAGGGAGGAGTCAGCTTCACTATGGGAGTGGGGTATCCGAGGTCTGTCATTTTGGTGATTAAGCCATCGTGCCAGATCCTATCGAAGGCCTTGGATACGTCTAGGAATAAGGCACCTGTGTGGTGTCCCCTGCCCAGGTTGAAGCCTGTTACGGCAAAGTCCACTATCCTCAGGACCTGCATTTCCGTAGAGTGTCCTTGTCGGAAGCCGAACTGCTCGTCTGGTAGGACGTTGAGTTCTTCCGTGAGTGGTTCCAATCGTCTCTGGATGACTCGTTCTGCCACCTTGCTCATCGAGGGTGTGAGGCCGATGGGTCGGTGGTTTTGCGGTATCACATGGTTCTTGTTGGGTTTGGGGATCATGATGACCGTGGCTCCTTTCCATGGTCGTGGAAAGTGTCTGAGCCTGAGCACTGCATTGACGATGTTGGTCAAGGCAGCAATTCCTTTTCTCGGTAGTGCCTTCAAGGCTCTATTCGGAATTTGGTCTGGTCCGGGTGCCTTGCGGGTAGCAAGGTTTCGGATGATGTCCTTGATTTCTTCTGGCGAAGTTGGTTCAAGGACGTGCTGGGCATCATTGATCCGTCTTATTCTCCTGACAGTCTGACTGGCTCGGGTTTCTATGTCTTCCACCTCGTCGGTTTGGTTGACCTGGTTGTTCTACACTGGCGTCCAAAGCGTCCGCAAATGCTTCTGCCTTTTCGTTGTCAGTGTAGACCAGGCCCCCCTCTCCGTGGAGTGGCGGGCACGGTTTCCTTCTGCCTTGTCGAAGTACTTTCTGCATTCTCCATACAGAGTTGTCTTCTGTGCTCATTTCTGTCATCCTGTTCGTCCATTGCTGTGTTTGGTGAGCTTTGAGTTCCAGCCGTAGTTGCCTGCCTGCCTGGTTCATTCTCCTCTTATCTTCGGGAGCCAGTGTTCTCTGGTATCTCTTTTGCAAGCGGCGCCTGCTCCTAACTAGCTCCCTAACCTCTGGGGTTAGTGCTAGTTGGAAGTTGAACCTGGTTGCTTGGGTGGTCTTGGAGCTGCCTTCTATGGCTTCCTGGATCGTTTGTTGCAACTGTATTGTTGCTCTTTCGAGGTCTGTCTTTGTGTGTATTTGTGGGATGTGTCCTATGGAGTCGTGTATGATTCTTTGGAATCGGTTCCAGTCGGTCGCTTCCTGGTGGCTGGTTCCTCAGGTTCCGCGTCTCCCTCCCCTATTGTTAGTAGGATTGGGTTGTGGTCTGAGGAGCCCTCGTCTAATACTTCCATCTCGGTGTTGGCTGGGATGGACTGTATGAGTGCAATGTCTAGGATCTCTGGTGTATGGTTTGCTAGTCCGTGGTAGGTGGGTTCGAAGGGGGCTACTACTTCGATGTCGTTGTAGTCGGCCAGTAAGTTCTCCAGATTTCGGGCTCGTGGATTGTTGTTTCTGCAATGCCATGTCTGTGACTTCGCGTTGAAGTCTCCGATGGCTACAGTTGGGTGATGATCTGGAAATAGTTCTGCTAGGTCTTCTCTTTGTATATTTCCCCCTGGCTGGATATACGTTGAGATGATTCTTAGCATTCCTATGCGTCTGACTTTCTTTACTGCGACTGCTTATCCTCGAGATAGTTCTGGTTTCTCAGCCTCGTGTTGTTTGAGGCCAGTTCTTACTAGAAGGGCTGCGCCTCCGCGGGTGCGACAACCGGGCCTGTCTGTCCGGTAGCAGGTGAATCCTCGAAGATGGAAGTTCTTCTGGGGTTTCAGCGCTGTTTCCTGGATGGCGATGATGTCCACTTGTGTTCTGGATATCAGTTCGTGCAGCTCATCCTTGCGTGTGAGTGCGCTGTTGATGTTCCAGGAGCAGATTTTTTGTTTTTTTGGAGGTTGTCTTAACATTTAAGATTTCCTGGGGCCTGACTCTGTTTGAAGAGCTCAAGAAGTTGCTTCTTGAGCGCCTCAGGTAGTGCCAATAGTTGCTGGTTTACTGTTGTGGTTGCCGTCGTTGTTATCCTCGTTGGACCCCATTTTGGTGGTGCCTGTGGTGCTTGGGGTTGGGGCACAGCGTTCCTGGGTCCCTGCCTCCTTCGTGGTGGTTGGTATGTTGTTTGTCGTGGTGGTTGGTGTGTTTGTTGTGGCATGGGTCTTGTCGCTGGTTTGGGTTTGGGGAATTTGGGGCATCCTCTGAAGCTGGCCGTATGTGGCCCCCCACAGTTGGCGCAGGTGGCTGGCTGCTCCTTGGTTTTCAGACAGGTCCGGGACTCGTGCTCTTTCCGCACTTCACGCACCTGGGGTGGAATGGCAGCACCTTTGTGCGTGTCCAAACCATTGACACTTGTGGCACTGGGAGACGAATCCTCCAGTCGTCTGTCGTTGGGGTTCCACTCTCACTTTAAGCATGACACAAGTGTCAAGCTTGAAGATGTGGTTTTTTTCCCTTGGTACTTTCACTAAAAATAGCGGAAATGCCATTTTGGTGCGCCTAGATGTCATCCTATGACATTCCAGGACTGTGAAGCCTGGGTCCTGGACGCTTTCCCTCACTTCCTCCGGCTTTGTATTCTCTGGAATCCCCCGGATCACTGCGTGGAGTGGTATCTCTGACTTGAGAGAGTACGTGTAGAAGCTGTAGCCACCAGCTTCCAAGAACGTCGTGGTTGCCCTCCACGTTGCCTCGTTTTCCGTGTGGATGGTTATTCCATCGGACGTTAGCCCGGCCTTCAGGAAGTTGATCTTCCTTCGGGCCATTTCGGCGGAAACGGTCTGCCACTTGTCCTTATTTCTAAGGACGATTGGAGGTGGTTTCTTTGGGTCGCTTCCTGGGGGAAGAGGGCCCTCGAAGATGGTTTGGCCTCCGTTGGCTACGACGGAAACCGTTTTGGCGACATGGGCCGATTTGGTTCCGGCTTTTGGGGCTTCTGGAGTCTCGAGTTTGGACTCTCTTTTCCTCTTCGACGTTACAACGGTGAACTCTGCGTCGTCGTTGCTGGGGTTCTCGTTGTCTTTCTCGTCGGGGAATGTCAGGGTTCTTTTCTTGGAGACGTTGTCCTCCGTCTCCATGATTTCAACAACTTTCGGAGGTGTTGAGTCCTGGACTGGCTTCTCAGCCACCTGGACTGGCTTTTCAGCCTCCTTATTGCCGAGGGCGGCGATGGCCTGAGCTACTTCCTTCTGGGAGGCAGCCGCTGCAGCATTTCCGTAGGTGCTGAGTTTTTTCCTTAGTGTCTCATTTTCCTTCCGGAATTCCGCGTTTTCCTTGCGGATCTCATCCAACTGCTTTCTCAGCTGGGCTAACACCTCGTAGACGTCTTCCATCCTGATGCTTTTCATCTTCTTCGCCTTCCTTGATACGACAGAGCTTCTGCTACTCTCGTCGGTTGAGACGGCAGATTCTTCATCTGAGGATGACATGTTGTTTTAGTGCATAGGTGTCACTAATCCTTTCGGCCACCAACGATATAATGATCTGGACGGCTATACTCTTCAAAGTCGGGTCGAATTCCGAATTTTTGCCTTAATAAAAGCAGTTTCTTATTCAAATCTCACTGAACGAATGCCTTGAATTTCCAATTTGTCTTAATAAAGACACATGTTTCTTATTCAGATCTCACTGAACGTATTCCTCGAATTTCTCACTTGCCTTAATAAAAGCACATGTTGCTCGTTCAGATCTCACTGGACGACTCTATTGGAATCACTGAGTGTCCCTACCATTCATACCTGTTCGATAATGAGTTACACTCAATAAGGATTTTTTTTATTATGTCACAGATAAGATTAAAGGGTTCACGTTCAGGAAATAATTATCCCATTTTCATGGGACGTTGATTGCTTTCTCGAAATAATTCGCGAGAAGAATGGGTATTGGAAATCTTATCCCTCATTTTTATTTTATCACCTGGTATAATCATGAATAATTATTCGGACTTGTAATAAAATTCGAGTGAGATATCATCCCAATCTGTATTTTCAGTTAACTGGTAGTTTATTATTTATAGCGTTGTCCACATTGCATATATGAATTGAAATTAGTACGAATAGAAACTACTCAAAAAATGAATTCAATTCCAGTATTTCTACTATTTTTGAAGAGAATGAGCTTGAGGAAAATAAACAAACAATAAAAAAATATGACGAACCAAATAAAATTATTGATCGCATTTGGAAATGTTCCCGTCAAAAAATCATCAGAATAAGGAAAGACTCTAAACTCTAGATCAGTGAAAATATATCAAAACTAATTAAACTCCGTAATAAATCCTTTTACAGAAGATATACCCCACCCGATTGTTCATTCATTCATATGATAATTATAATAAATTAGTTAAATTTAGTGTTGAATAAGCAAAAAAAATGTATTATTACAAAAATTCACTAATGCTACTACAAAATCAGTTTATAACTCATTAAATGAACTATTATATAATAAATCAAGACGCTATGGCGAAATTGCATATATCGTGGAAAATGAAAAATATATTGATAATTAACAAGAGATTTTTGAAGAGTTCAATGATTATTTCATTAATATTGGTCCTGAGGTGTCATCAGGTTTCATGGCCAAAAGATAAATTACATTTTAGTCAAAATTATCCTTAATGTATTTGAGACCCACTGAATCTCGAGAAATATAAGAAATAATCAATAAATTCGATCCAAGAAAAGCTCCGGGATTTGAAAATATTCCTAGAAAAATTGTTAAAATGGTAAAATCAGAAATCGCTCCTTTAATGAGTATGTTAATAAATTTAACGTTCTCAACAGGCTCAGTATCTGACAAACCAAAAATCGACAGAGTTAAGCCAGTTTTCAAAACGGGTGAAGAAGATCTAGTGGGGAATTATAGACCAATCTCTTTTCTTTTGGTACTATCAAAAATTATAGAAAAAGTAGTACATTATTGGAATATCTCGGAAAATAAATTTGTCTATTTCATGGGCAATATAGGTTTCGAAAATCCAGTGATACGAATCAGCCGTATCAGATGTTATCACCTAACTCCAACTAGGTATAGATTTAGACAAAAAATGTGGTTTATTGTCATTGTATTTTCGAAAATGATTTGATTCAGTAGATCAAGGAATCCTATTGAGTCCTTTGATATAATAGAAGGTATAAGAGGGCCGGCATATATGTGATTTGAAAATCATTTATTGGACAGAAAACAGTTTGTGTGTACAAGAGAGAAGTACAATTCACAGAAAACTGCTTCATGTGGTGTTCCTGAAGGTTTCAGTTCACAAAATCCTCTTAAAATATTGTTTATAATATAGACAGTCACATTCTTCCAAAAAAGTCCAGGCAAAAACATCCAGGCAAAATGCTTTATTCGAAAAAATTATTGCGGGACAAATTAATACCGGGATTCCTTCTATTCACATATATTCTTACGTCGTGTTGAGAACATGGGAGAGATCTTGTCATTTTTTATTTTTTACATGTCAGAATTATTAGATGACTGAAAAAAATACGTTATTGAAAAAATATATTTGTATCCATTTTTGAATGAGATTTCTGCAACTAAAGAAGTTTTTCAAACTCTCGATTACAATTTATATAAAATGCAGGAGTACTATGACAAGTACTGGCAAAATCCATATTATCCCAAAAATAAATATAGTAGTAGTTATGCAGCACTGATTCTACTTCAAAATCTTCCATTTTCCCATGTTAATCTCCATAAGGATTTCTAAGGTCCAAGCTGGTAATTTTTGTCCAAAATCTCCCAGCGTGTTCGCGTCGAGCGCTTGCTGGTGTTCGGATCAATCGCGCCGCGTGGAAGGGTCCGAACCGCCGACCTTCGGTACCTGCTGTATTATCGGATTACTATTTATGGATAACGCATATTGAAATAAAAGTCATATTTGCATGTCGATAGGAAGAGAGTTAATTATAATAATATTCATGGATGATTAGCGTATGGATTCGGTATATTGTATTCTCCAGGATCTGACGCAAAGTATATGAATTTGATCTCAACACTCCTCGATTGTAGGAATTAGATTGTTGGGATTCAACAAAAGCTTATTTATTAATGGTAATATGACGATTGTTGATTGATAAGTGGATTTGTTATTTGTCTCAAAAATAATATGAAGTAGGTTCGGGCTTTTCATGATTAGGATATTACATTGAAACATAATAATGACATTTCATTGATTGTAGGTTTCGGTTCATGGTATTCATTGATATTTGTGATCTGAAAAGATATATATGCAGATTTTGAGCATTACTCGATTGGGAAAATTGGGATGAGGGTTGGTTATAATAATATTCATGGCTGATGAGCATATGGATTCGGTATATAGTATCCTACAGTATTTGACACAAAGTATATGAATTTGATCTCAACATTCCTCGAGTGGAGAAATAAGAGTGGTGCTTAATGATGTCGCTATTATTGATTGCCTGATGATGTATGGTTTGGTTCGATAGAAAATATGAAGTTGATATGGGCATTTCTCGATTGTAGGATTTGGGGGTTAATTAATTAAGGGGAAATTTTTAAAATTTTAGATATTTGACATATGGAAAATTAAATTGGTTTGG